>PVHY01002772.1:0-119821 GCA_004024945.1 Uropsilus gracilis
GATACAAGACAGAGAGGAGAAAGGAGAGAGGAGAGACCAGAGAAAGGGAGTTAAGATTCCTGGGATGCTGGGGGTTCAAATCCCTCCCATCCTCCCCTGACCTAGCCTGGCATGGCCTGGTCTGCCCTACCCTGCCTGATGTAACCACTAAAGAACCTACACTTAATATAGAGCCCAAGGCCTATGTTTGCCCCTACAATTGGCTACAGGGATGGATGGTTATCCCATACTAGCATAAAACAGGAGCGCTCCGTAACAATGTTCTGTGCAAATCATGAACTGGTAAAAATATATTTTTTTAAATAGGTGAAGGTTTATTTTTTAAGCACATCTGAACCCTAATTGTGAGCATGGGTTGTGGAGAATAAAGGTCTGGTTATTTCCACAGAAAAGACAATATGAGAAAGGTAGGCAGGAACGAGGGGCATCTTTCAGATTTTCTGGGTTGTGTTGATGTGGCCCAACTTTTCTGATCTAATTGGCTAGTCTGCTCCCTCTCTAGGTCTGGCCACATGTGCTCCTCACCTCCAGCTGTGGCTCCTTTCCAAGATCTCTGACAAAGATTGCAGGGTTCAGAGGAGGAGGAAGTACAGGTAGTGCTGTGAGGGTAAAACAAAGCTGGCTCTTGAAACACAAGAAAGCCTAGACCAGTCCCGAAATGACCCCCCCCCCCCACACACACACACACTTGAATACAATAAATGATGCACCAAGTGGTTAGCAACCTCCCTTGGGCCACGCGGCTCGGTCTTCAATCCCTCAGTCCACACTCAGGCCCGTTTCTCTCAGTGGACACCTGAGGTTTATTTTATCATCACATCTCGATTAGTTTTCAATACCTGAGATAATAGATGTTATCGTGAGAAGAGAGGGAAAATGGTGCTGGTATTATCTCTGCTAAGCTTTATCGTTGTCTGTTATCTGTCAGGAGACAGTTGTTGGCAACCTCTGGAAATCAGAATGAAATACTACATTGAGATTTAATGAAATGTCCAAGCTTTACTTAAAGTCGTTGCAAAGGTGCTGTTACATTATTAGTCACATGCTTGAGTCACATACTCTCCAAAAGGGGAGCTCATTTACTTCCAATGACAACAGAAGCCACATGTATAAAACTAGTGCTGCTTTTTAAACTTTGATGCATGTCATCCTTAGTGTTAAGGACAAGGAAAATTCAGATTGCGAGTGAAGTACAGTTATAAGGGACCTATTACCCAAAATGTGTCATAGTGATAAGAATAAAACCAAACCTCATTACTGGTGAACAACGGCATGGCATGCTAGCTATAATTCCACAATAAGTTCAATGACTGACAAATACAGTAAACAATAGCAACTTTAACCAACATGCCAGCCAAAATACTTATTTAGAATTCAGTTCATATATTGTTAAAATTCATTTGTTGTTGGACAAAGATCACTTTTTTTTGCTCAATTTTAACTACATAAAAAATGAGTTTTATTGACCATGCTTGATTTTATATCTCTATTCATAAGTGGTGCATTGACAAGTTATATTTCGACCCAATTATTGATATTTATTTCTATCTAGGAGGACATATATATATATAGGATGAGTAAGAATATATACATAAAAATATGTGTATATATATAATGAGTCATTATGAGCTTGTAGCAAACATTGAATAAATCCCCTTGCTTTTGATAAACAAGGTAAAGGATGTTTTACTTAAAATTGATAAAGAATTATTTAGATTTTGGCTATATTTACAAACTTGATGAACCATATAGAATGACATCACTATTGCATCCTAATAGTTCTTCCATAGTTACATTCATTTGTAACAATATAATTTATAAATGAAGATAACCATATATGCAAATAAATTTTAATATTATAAAACTTAAATGACTTAATTTGAGTATTCAGTTTACTGAATTTTCATTTATCTGTAAGTTTTCCTACTCTTTCAATATTATGTACACTAAGGATTCAATAACTAATGGGTAAGGCAAACCCAATAATAATAGCAAGAATACAACAAATTTATGCAGCATTTTTTTTTGTATAAGATTCTCACAGAATTTTCAGTATATTATCTCATTTATCCTCACAGATGTTTATTAAAAAATTGCTGTTGTGACATCTCATTTATCCTCACAACATTTTTATTGAAAAGATTTCCTATCTCCTTTCTAAACTAGTTTTAAAGCAGTAAATTTTGTTACCTTGAAAATCATTTTTCCCCACCATGTTGGAGAGATTGATCAGTTTGTAATCAATATTTCTACATATAAACACATACCATAAGAGGAACTGCTAGCAATGAAAAGGTAATGCTAAGTGTTTTCAAAATGCTAAGTGTTTTTAATTTTTTTCTTCTCTTTCATTGAACATTCTCATACTTTCTCTAAATGTAACCCCAAACAGTGTGCATCTATCCATCTAAATGTATCCATTCTTTTCTTGGTTGCATTTATCTCACTTTATGCTTTCAAAGCATTTCATCCAAAGTATTTTACCATGTATCTTGGGATTACAGTGCCTCTTCCTACTATAGTGATTTCTGTAGGTCTTTATCAAAGTCACATCCTTCTTTTCTTTTCCTGTCCCATATTCCAGTCCCATTTCAATAACAATTCTGAACTTCCCCATGAATTTCTGATACAGAAGAACTTTCAAATTAGTTCTTTCTTAGGTTTTGCTTAAGTAATATTTCTAAAAGCACTAAATTTGGTTCTCCACAGAACTTTCATAAGCAGTCACCTCCAGGTTTTTATCTATTAATTTCTCTGCTTGTGTGAGTACTAATTATTTCCAGTAGTTCAAAGGTACTATGCTCTTGAAATGCACCTGAAAATGTATGGTTCAGGACATACTTAAGGAGGTGAATCTTATTATGTATATTTTTGTTCAACTTTAACTGGATTGAAAATGAGATTGACTGACCACACTTCATTTCATATCTATATTCATAATGGGTGCACTGACATACATTTTATATCTACTTATTTATTCTTGATCTTGCTGTTGAGGTTAGGTTGTTTCAAATAAAAATCTGTGAGGATGAATGAGATAATATACTGAAACTACTATCCACATCTTATACAAAAAAAATTACTATAAATCTATTCTTTCAAATATTCCTGTGATAGGGTTTCTGATGGAAGTCTATTCTCAACATATGAGTCTTGACAAGCATCTCTGTGGGCACAATTTAGGCTTCCAAAGATGTGGTGAGGGGATCAGCTGTTCCCCATCACCATGCTCTGACTTACAGCATTTTTTTAGAAATGTACTTACTGGTATAATATTGATGTTGGCTCTATAGTGTTGTATAATATACTGTATCTTATCTTATATTCTTTTCTTTTATCTTACATTCTCACACCTTATTCCCTAAGGTAGAATCTGAGTATATTGAAAATGAAGAAGATTTTTATCTGCCTTACTCATGTGAAAAAAATTCCTAGCACTTGTACTGCTTCCTGAAATATGTATTCTAACCCTCTTCCTTTGCCTTTCTAGCCTTTGCTCTTTATTTGGTGTCAACATAGTTATTATTTTGTCTGTAAAACCTACCCTGACACATTCAATGGATACTATACTTTCTGGATCATGATTGTCATTGAACTAAACACAAATTTTACTGACAGATCTAATTCCTTATCTAGAATTCTGCCTGACATATTATAATTGTCAAGGAATATTTACTGAAGGAAGAAATGAATGTGCTCAATTAGTTACAGAAAATGTATTGACATGCGTCTGTTGCTGAAGGATGTTAAACATATCATCATTGAGAAGATAAGTTTTGAAAAGACAGGTATATTATTGTTGTCTCTGTAATTCCCCCAGATAATGCTATGTCATTTTTCGAAATGTTCACACAAGATTTAAAAAAAATAAATGTTTAAGTATAAGTTTGATATGAAAAATTATCACATGTAAATTTGTCACTTTTTGTATCTGGGTGTCAACACATTTTCCTTGTACGAGATATGATTTCAGTATCATCTTCATCATAATTTCAACTTTAAATTGATTCACATATACTTCTGAGAAAATAAATTTGATCAACTTTTGGAAAAAATATAAACATACCACAGAATTATCAAATTAACACTATTGTTAGCTATAGTTTTAAATACATTTAAATAGGATATCACACTACAATCAAAATGTAGCTTGGTGAAATGAATAATGACAGAGATGGGACAAGAAATGGAATAAAATACTTAATACATATACTCATGGTACACTGATTTATTAATTTTTCCAGTAGTGACCGTAGTGCTGGACTGACTCTCAACTACCTCAACAGAATCAAGTTTGAAAACCACTATTCTGCTATATTTAAGATATTCTATTCATCAAGAAATCTACAACCAAAGTTTGAGTAACCACATTCGAATACAAAAGGAAATGACATCTGTTTATGTTCCCGAACTGCCTACATTATGTTCCAGAAAACAGACATAGATATAAAAGAACATCTTATTTGTTGCAAACAAAAGGTTTATTTAAAGGAGGAACCTAATGAGAAATTCCGTGAAAAGGAAACTCACTTTAGAGTGCAATAAAATTGGCAGTAACTCCTTTTATCAAAAGGAACAGGGACTATCATGAGCCTAATTCCATAGCATAGGTGGAACTTGGCACACACAGAGATTTGGTGAAACAGAAAAGAATGGAGAGAAATAAACATTTATGTGAAAAGCAGAGATAAATCCTCTCACAAACAGAATGAGACTCCATTGCTCTGTGGAATTTAACTAGTGATAAGTACCCAATTTTGACAGCCAAGTAGTAATGGAGTTTGCATTTTAAAATCTACACTTTGAAACTTGCAGGTAGATTAGGTAACAGGTTACAATGATACTACATACATCCATAAACATCCATCCCAAAATGTTTTCTACTTAGAAAGGTTTCTACTTAGCATGCATAAAATTAAAGAAAACTTTACTCTAAATCATCTAACAACTTAATGTCACAAAATAGGTAAACTATAAAACATGTATTGGACCCCTCAAAGACTTGTGGTTGCTCTGTTAAACAAGCCTTAAAGTAAAGAATAAAGAACAATGTCAGCAAGGAATGATGGATGCAAAACCTTGCCTCCTTTGGAAATATGTGCTGGACAAGCTTATGGGTCGTTTATCAGAAGTGGTCCATGGAATAGTACAGAGCAATCATGCCTGAGAAGGCTTAGCAGTATTTGGGGACAAGAGATGAAAGAACAACCCACAACCTTTGAATTCCTTAGGGATTCACAAACAAAAGGTAGGCATATCATTGTAGGGAAACCTATCCACTTTAGGGAAGTCATTCATCATGATTTCCTCTAAAGAGTCTAAAAATTATGAGCTAAGTCAACAGTGATGATCATGTAAAGACACTGTCAAAACCAACACAAAAGGTAACTTGAAGGAAGAGAGAGTAAGTATACCAATTATGTAAACATTGAAAATCAACCTGAAAATTAAAATATGCTTTTGGTCACAAATAATGCAAGCCAGAAAACAATGAAAAAACATCTGTAAAGTGTTGAATGATTAAATAGTAGAAGCAAGAAAGGGAAAATAAACAACTGAAAATCGCAGACTGAAAATTTGACACTAGTGAGATGAGACTACCTCTTTCGAAAGTGATGAAGAAACATTTAAAAATAATCGATTACACACTCTTCTTGAACTCATGTATTTTCTCCAAAATAAACCCAAGTTAGGTCAAATTTAAATAAATATAAAGTAGACACTGTCATCTGTTAGATCACACTAGAATTAAACTAGAAAGAAATAACAAAGATAGACGAAAGTATCCTACCCTGCCCCCTTATCTGTAGATTATATGCTTCTAAATTATGCTTGGGTCAACGAAGAAATCTGAGGTAAAACTTAAAAATAATTTGAATCAAATGAAACCCAAGGCACATTTGTGATTTAAAAAAAAATCTCAGTAAACTAAAAATATAGTGGAACAGCTCAGCTTGATAAACTGAAAGTTTTAGAGTGACATTTAACATAATGTGAGAAACTCACTTTTCCATTAGAATAAGAAATAATAAATACATAGACATTCCCCCTACTTCAAAGGATACTAGAAATTTTAGCTAATAGATGACAAAAAAAGGCATACAGACTTGGAAGATACAAAATTATTTTACCCCTAGATGATAAGATTTTCTATATTAAAAAAAAAAGTCTGAACAGAAACAATATAAACCTGAAATCAATAAGCAATATATATCTAATATCTCCCAACATTTCTTTTTATTTATGTATACATATATGTGTGTATGTATATATATATATGTGTGTGTGTATATATATATATATAGTCAGTTGCTTTCCTTTATAGTAGTAATGTGAAATAAAAACACAACACTTTTGACATTAGTATCCTACAAGTGAAATACATAGATCTAAATCTACACATATATGCATATACATATGTACAAGAGCTATATGAAGAAAATTTACCTAATGAAAATTATCAAGCAAGGAAAGATACTCCATATTTATGGAAATGAAGACTCAATATTGTTATATTCAAATTCTTCTCTATATGATCTATAGATTCAAAGCAACCTCAACATTTAACAAGTCATATTAAGTGTATCAACAAATTTAACATTTTATTTACAGTCAAAAGAACAAAGTGTGACCAATTTCAATATTGGAAAAAAAGAGTCAGAGAATGGAAATTAACTCAGTGCTATGGCAATATAAAGCTATAGTCACCAGTACATGTGATATTGATTAAAAAAGAAAAAAATTCCGTATAACAAAAGAGAAAACAGAAATGAATCCACATAACTGACTTTTGAGAGAGGAGCACGTTTCTGAACAACAGGTAGTATCTGAAAACTCTGTATTTTCTGCTCAGGTTTGCTGTAAGCCTATAACTGACCAAAATTCATGTTTTTAGTATAAAAAATGAAGAAAATAAAGATTTTTTTCAGATAAAATTAATGGTATATATTATTAAAGATTATTACCATCAGAATTCCCACTTTAAAACTTCTCTGGCCAAAGAAAATGTCCAAAACAGAAGCATGAATTATATACATAGAAAATATAAATAAATTCAGAGAAAAAAATCAATGAAAACAAAATAAAATAGATTTTAGCATTATATATACATTTTTATACAATCATCTACTTAAAAGAACATAACCTAAATATATGTTATTGCATTCTGAACTCCGTTTTGTCAATAACTAGCATCATTATTCCAGAATTGTTTTCCTTTGTATTTCCATGGTCTAAATTGTGCCATCCTTTTATTTTTGACTTATCTATATATTTATATTTAAAGTTTATTTCTTATAGAAAAATAATTATCATGTTCCTTCAAAAATCTACATGTGAAATGACTATTTACAGTCAGTAATGATATTAGTACAAGTTCCAAACTGGGACGAAACTAACTATGGCATTATCTCCATACAAGGGATACTACTTAGCCATTAAAACAAACAAACAAACAAACAAATGAATAAATAAATGGACCCAATAACACAGACATACATCATGTCCATTTGCTAAATGAAAGAAGTTAGACCCAATAGAGATACAAAGCATCGTTCCATTCATATGACATTCTAAGAGGGGTATAAATACAGAGATAAAGAATAGATCGCTGGGTTTCAGTTACTTGCCTCTAGCTAGCAAAAAAGTGTCAAGGGAATTGAAACTTTTGGATTGAGGAACTTAGTCAATCTGTGCACCAAGACTGTGAATATGGACAAAGGACTCTGTGTATATTTTATAACTTACTAATTTAAGCATGATATAGAATGAAATTCACTGCAGGTAGATTGAAAAGATAATAGAAAACTTTTTAAGATTAATTCAACTGTAATACTAAAGAACAGACAGAAACTAAGATATAAACAACTGAGAAAAGTGTTTGTGCCACAATGGACTTTCAATTTCTATAGATATTTAATGTGGCTAAAATAAAAATGAAATCCAGTAATTCACTGGAAATCATTATGAATATATACACTTTGATACAACAGTTTGTTTACTTCTATTTGTAACCAAAGTGTAATTATTAGACAAATCATTTTCTAGATAATTTTTTTAAGCTCTATTATACTTTATATACATTGATATTTTTGGTCTGCATTCCTTTTAACACACACACACACACACACACACACACACACACACACACACCACATTCTGTCCTCTAGCTCTCACTCATATCTTCGACCTGTCACCTTTTATTTGTTTTGCATGATCGTTAGGGAGAGAAATAAATTTAACACTACTTTTTAATTTGACTTCTTAATTCAAAGGAAACCAGTTTTTCATATTTATTTTGCTTTTACCTTCCCTAAAAGGGAACAGTCTAGATGAACCAGTTGCCAATTAAAAAAAAATATTTTTGATTGAAAATTATTTTTAACGTCCATTGTCTTGAGTACTTTTCTTTTTATATATGGATGGCATGATTCAAAGATGACTCACTTCTCTAACTAGCAGAGAAATTTACCTTGACAATAACCTGTGTGTGTCCATCTCCCCTGTGCCAGAAAATTGATATTGCAGTAATCAGAGTTCTTTAGTTTCTCAAGGACAGTCTTTCTCAGTCGAATTGTATAATGAAATATGTTTTGTTACATTTACATATATTAATAGTGATCGGTGTTCTCTTTCTCCCAGACTTTCTTATCTACATGTTTCCTTATTCATTAATATTTAATTGCCAGTTTTTTCCTTGGACATTGTTGGTTTCAATCCATGTCTATCAAGCTGAGTTTCATGTAGACTCTATTTTCCTTTTCTCCTTTCTCCCTGCATTTTTTCTCTCTTCCCTTTCATTACCCTTGTCTAAGCTTCCTGTGTTTTCAGACTTGGCTTTTCCTTTTTCTCGAGCCTTCTTTCAGAGATGCTAATCCTTCTATGATTGTCTCTCTTCTCGTTCAACGCTGAACCCTGACTGTACCGTTTGCCAATCAGTCACAGCCAGAGTGCTTGTTCAGACCCTGCCTTAGCCTTTATTGCTTATTTCACAGATGGAAGAATGATCTTGCTGATTTTCATTACATTTTTTTGCACATCTCCTCCTACACTTCAGTTTTCTCATTTCTCTTTCTTCAACCGATTTGAAATATCTATTCTTTTGTGCCTTTTCCTTTTTTTCCCCTTTTTTGCAGATACTTCTTATTCGCATCAAACTGTTCCTATCTCCTGTGTCCAGATGCCTACAGCTCCCTACACAAGATTCAAAACAAGTTTTCTTTATATTTTCCTCTTAATCTCCCTTCTGTGGTTTTCTTATCCTGTCATGCTTTAGGCTAGGCTTTAACTAGAGGCAAGGAACAGACTGTTTTGCAGACCAGCTTGGAAAATTCTACAGCAAATAAATGAACGAACAAAAAATTACAATTGCATTGACTGAAAGCATGAATTGAGGAAGAGTATCATGGAAAATATGCCTAACAGAAAAACTGAAGACCAGAGGAGCAGAAGACATAAATATAGAAAATAGTAGACATATTTGATGAACTAGAGTGAAGGTCAAAGTAGAAGTATAATGAAAGTTATTCAAAGTCTGAAATAATTACAATTCATGTTGTAGCATACTAATTTGGCACAAGTAGCAGTTGTGAATGACTAATAGTTGTGAATGACTAATGCCTATATGAAATATGTTCAGCTTTTCTGCACTTTCTGTGATTCTCATGAAACCTTATTTGAAAAAGAATAGAACAAATAAGCAAATCTCTTAGAAATTTTCATCTTGGTGAGTAATTAATACTGCTGATTTATTCCTATTAGCCACACCCTAATTAGTTTCTGCATCTGCGGCAGCTGTAGTTTTCAAGGCTGACTTGTCTTACATATGAAACCAAGACCAAATTTAACACATTTAAATTGAAAATTCTCTAATAAAATCTCAAATACATCATGTTACCAGTGTCATTCTTAATAACTTTTGGACTCATTCATCAGGCTATCTGGGAAAATAATTCATCTTTTCATAATGGTTCCCATTCTGCAGTTTAGCGATACCTATGATAGCTTTTACAAATAAGCATCATTGTCCTTCCTGTCTAAAGATGTTATTGCAAAAGCTACAAGATAGTTTTGTATGTAAGTCATAAACTAACAACTTAATATTCTGAGAAAAAATCACTATTACAATGGAGAATTTACCTCCCATGTGAAATGGGCATTTTTAAATTAATATTATTAAGACAATATCATCAGTATCATACTTACCTTCAACCATTTTTATTTATCATTGAATAACTTTGTTACATGTTTCTTAATTCTATATATTTTTTGGAATTTATATCAAATGAATTATTACATATATAGTAATGGAGGGGAAATATTTAAGCTAGTAAAATCAAAACTTACATAAAAAATTGTCAAGATTTGCTTTAAATAAAACTGTTCCTGAAATACTCTAAATCTTTGATATCACCCCCATCATTTGCAATATATAATTCCCAAATCCAACCTCACTTAGGTCCAGTTACTTTCATCTCTGCTGTTTTTTAAAGATTGAGGTTAATTTAATATTTTACATTCACAAGTCCTACAACTGCATTCTCCCTATACCTTTAAATTTCCTGAATGTTCATTAAAAGGAAAGTCATCATTAGTAGGAACTTTATTGTTTTCTCAGCTTCAACTAAGTGGGCATTAAAAAAATTCATACCATTATTAAGAGCCATAGATAATTCAAAATAAAACCAGACCAGGTGGGGAAGAATAATGCAGACTGCATGAAATCTATTTTTAGGTTACAATCCAATATATTGGGTACTTTATCTCAGCAAACAATTTGGTTTTGTGACAACACATTTATCTTATGTTGCTTGAATTAATTAGGTAAATAAATTAGCATAACTGTAAAGGTTTCTTAACCTTTATTTTTTAATATGTCTTTTCAACAAAACCAAAATTTGTCCCTCTAACTTTAACATGGTTTTATGTATTACATATTAAATTGCACAAAATATACAGAATCTTATATATAAACAAAATGATTAAACTGTAAGTATGATATGTAATGTTATATATTAAATACACCCTACCTGAATATATAATAATTTTGTGTTGTATATACATACACATGTGCACATGTATACACGTAAGCACAAAAGAAGACAGATTTCTAAACCATAAGCATGCTAATAATTGTTAATCAAATAAAATATATTTTTTCTTCATGATTATATTTTTAATTAAGGAGTGATGAAATTGACATCAAAATACATGACTTCTTTTTATCTCAAATCTTGTCTAGTTGTCTGACCTTGAGCATATGGTCAAATTGTCCTATAGGTAACAATCAACTTTGATGAAATAAGCCTCTTATGAAAATGGTGTGATGATGGAATGGAATCTGATGAACATAATTAAACACTTAACATACTTCTGCTTTACTTTAGTCTCCTTTCCAGTCTTTATACCAAAACGCTTCCATCTTAATTCTGTTATTGGAGTTTGCACCACCTAACAGAACCCAGTATTTGAGGCTATGACTGAGTTGAAAACATCACAAAACAAAGCTTTCCTAAATTTCTCAAATGCCTTCTCAAGACTGGGGTCACCGCCCACAAACATGTCTTCACTCCAAGGAAGTGGCCTTTGGACAAATATTCTTCTAAGTTTCTCATCCTGGATTTTCTCGTCATTGGGTTTTTATAGCCATGTCTCCGGCTCCCCAAAACATCAGCATAATATTAAATTTGCCTCAATTAGTGAACGTTCTCAGGGTTTATCTCTCTACCTTATTCCAGTCTTAGTACTTGTACATGTGGGCATGAAATTCCCTTACTCTTTAACATTTAAAGTTTTTTGTCACTGATCGATCCAATATTTTCAGTTGTTTTTATCAAGAGAATTGATCCAAATAATCTTACAGATCATATTTCATGAAATTGAAGTAGGTTTAAATGGTATTTCACTGTGATATCAAATAATCCTTAAGTGCCTATATTTGATTATCAGACTTGATTTACAAACCATTATTGAGTCCATTCTTAAATACTTTAATCAAATACATGCTCACTTTTTCCTAACTTCCATATTTATTCTGCCCTTTTCCCTAACCCCTTGTACTCTCTTAGTTTTCGAATATTAAGTGTCTATATAATTTTATATCTTGTTTAGGTTTATAACATTGCTATAATCTCCACTCTGAAGTATGTTTGATATTTAAAAGCTATTTCATTAATTTGCATCTAGTTATAGTAAGCGATTTTTTCCCCAGGTCATCTTCTGACTCTTCACAAAATTGTTTTTCACTTCTTGTATTTGATTACACAGGAACTTTATGATTTACACTAGCAATGATCAGGATTAGAAAACTTTTATCTACCTCAGGCTTCCCTTTCCCAGTGTGTTTTATAGGCTATTGTTACATTTTTGGTTTTGTTTTAATAGAATTCTAAGGGACTAATGAAAAGGTTTCAAACATGAGAGCAGAAATAAGGGAAAGGGGAAATAGGAACATGCGAAGCTTATAGGATTTTTTTAGCTTGGGAAATAGCATTGATCCGAGATTCTAAAATTTACAATCGCAACTGACATGAACAGAAGTCAAGTCCTAAAGGGCTTGGCAGAGTCAATGTGGACAGAGATGGGGAAACTGTGGGTGAAAGAGTGTGTGTGAGATGGCTGTCTAGGTTCAGGAAATCAAGCAGGCTTGGGAAAGTGGGGTGTTATTTCAACGATGCTGATTCTTTCTTGATCCCTGATGATGATGATTGATGATGACTTAATGACATTATGACATTAAGTGTTTCCACCCAGAATGAGAGTTGATTCTCCTATTCCGTGGAGAAATGGCTAATTTATCTGACACCAACTGTATAGATTTCCCCACTTAAACAAACCTTTTTGGTAAAGTTGAACACTGCCAGTATATGTTTATTCTGATATTGAATTTATACTTCTCTTCATCCATAGAGAAAATGAAGATAAGGAAAACATGGTGGTCTTATGCACTTGTGGGATCTACCACTGAACCCCTTAGGTATAGGTAGGCTTATGGAGAGAAGGGGGGTCCTAGCCAAAAACTGTATAGGGGAGACCAGATTTAAGTGTGGATGCACAAATTTTCTCATGAGTCCATGAATGTAGCAAACATTTGTCTAGAGGTAAAAAATTGAAGTTATTACTAGAAAAACCAGTTAATAATTTAAAATTGAATAGGAAGGGAAAATTCATCTTCCTATCTAATTTTCTCATTCATAAACTAGCATGATTGATTTTAAGTCCTAAAATTCATAGTGAGAATAAGATTTATAGTGCACACATTTTTCAGAAACTGACATTAAATGGAACTATATCTATTGTTATTCCAAAATATATAGTGCAGAAATGAAGTATATTAAGAGGATTACTGTCAAAACCAGGTAAAAGAACAGAAGAGGAACAGTGTTATTTATAAAAGGTATATGGAAGCACTTGTGTTGAAGAATTTTGTTATTGACTGAGATTAGCAAAGTATACCATATAAGGTGATATTAATTCACTCTACTGTATTGAGAAGCTAAGTGCTATGGGTTTAAGGAATTCCAACTCAATTTCATTCAACAGTTCATGTTCACTCAGCATTAAATACACACTCCTAAAAGACCATGGCAAGGTCTTTCTGACTACCACCCATTTAACTTTATTTTTACCTTTTCTGAATTTTCTCTTCTGTTATTTATGTTTACTTTTTTTAAAGCATAATATTATTCTTCACTCATACAGATTATTTTCTTTGTATATTACTCACCCATAGTACAGAATTCTTAAAATGTCTCACTCTTTAGCCTACTAAACAAGTTTCTAATTTAAATTATATGAAAACTTATTCATGAGAAAAATTTAATCTATCTCTTCCCTGATATTTAGCTTGGCTGGGGACTAGGATAGATTAATCTGAACAACAAAAGGAAAAAAAAAAAAACTAATCAACATTCATACTTATGAACTTTCATAAATTTAGAAATGAAAATAAGAATGTGATGATCTGAAATTAAAAAAAAGAAAAATTAGGAAATATACAGTCTTTTCATTTCTTTTTTCCTATTTATCTTCATTTTATTTCTGGTTATATTTTTGAACAATAAAATCAGCAGCAATAGAATGATTTCTCTAGAGATGAAATATAGTTGTTATAACAATTAAAAATAACCCTAAGGAGCTAAATCTTAAATAAATTTAAAATTTAAGTTTAATATTGTTAGCAATAAAAATAATAAGAGCAATGTATAAAAATATATAGAGATAGCGATATATGCATACAGGTAGAGTTACAGATAGTAGATATTGCAAACACATGGCAAACACCTCCATTAAAATTTCACTATGACCAGTGAGAAAATTTCAGAATTTTCTCTTTATGAATTTACTAACCGAAATAATGATCAAAGATACTCAAATGTTGAGGCAAGTCTAATATTGATAAAACTTTAACACAATTGTGAATAGAATGTTTGTCTACAAAAACACAGACAACAAATTTTTCAAGAGACCAAAAATAAAACATTTATAATAGGTTCCAGCTGGAATATGATAAAACAAGGGTTTTCATATGATGATAAAATAAGAATTATATCTCTAACAAACTGAGCAAGAGTGCGGTGTTACACTGCTCTCATATGAAATATCTGAGTTCATAATTCTACCTTAGTATAGTCATTTAAAATTACACCTACTTTATGTACTGGCTTTATGTCATCTACCAATCACTTTGGAAATTAACCATGAAAGAAATTTTAAGAAAAACACAGACTGAAACACAGCCAGGCAGAGATTATTATTGTGGTGATAACAGAAGCAAGCACTGTACTGCTCGGAGATGTGATACTATTATAAGCCATCCCAATGTGATTAAGAAACAGTATTCCATGAAGGAAGAGACTATCCAGGCTGTGTTGTGACAATGAAACTCAGTAGTTTTCAAAGAACAAATGATTTTATACATAATAGTCTGACTGTATCTACTATCATAAATGTATATTTGTTCTGTATTCATGAATATATTTGTAAAAATGAACGCAAATTTATTGTTGAAATTACAGTAATCAGGTTTTTTTTTTCCTAATACTTATAGTGACTATGTGTGTCACTTGGAAGCAAGTAGTATTATTAGACTAGCCTATCTAATACCATCCACTATTGATATATTGATCAATGATTGAAAGTTTAGGAAATACTACAGAATGTATTACCATCAAAACTGTCTAACAAATAAGAAGAAACAACTTAGTAAAATCAAAGATATGTAGTTTTACTGAAAACAAAGATGTTAAAGGCAACAAATAAACAATTGGACTGCATCTAACTAAAGTGCTTTGCACAGTAAAAGAGGTCATCAGCAAAATGAAAAAAAGAGGTGTATTGTCTGGCAAAAATATTTGCAAACCATATATTGATAATAGGTTAATATACAAAATATATAATAAGTTATTCATGTAAGTTGAAAGATAAAAAATCAGATTTAAAATACGGTCAATGGAAGTGAGTAGACATTCTTTCATTGGAGAAACACAAATAACCAACAGGTGAAAATAAAGATATGGAACATCACTAATTATCAGGGAAATGCAAAGCAAAAGAGTGAACTGTCACCTTACACCTGTTAAAGTAACTTATCCAAAAGACAGGAAACTAGTATAGCATGGGGGAAAGGGAACCTTAATGCACTATGACAGATGTACAATAGTGTAGCCATTTTGGAAAAAATACAGAAACTCCTCAAAAAATTCAAAACAGACATCCCATAAGATTCAATCATCTCATTTCTGATTATACATCCACTTCCGACTGTCCCAAAATACTAATGCAAGGAGCTACATGCAACCCATATTCATCATGGAATTATATGCAATAGTCAATTGGTAGAAATAACCAATTGCCCATTAACAGATGACTGAGTAAAGAAAGTGTGGCAAATACATACATGGTGAATATTACACAACTATTTAAATAAAGTATGGAATCCTACCATTTGCAAGAACATGGATGAACTTAGAGCATATTATGTTTTGTGGAATGAGTAGTTGGAGAAAGGCTAACCTGCTATGAGTTTAATCATACATAGTAAAGAAACAAAATAAATGTATGAATTAAATGAGGCAAAAATGAGCTTTTAGACGATGGGACCAAATTGATGATAGCCAGGAGAAAAGAGAAAGGGAGTGGTGGGATTAACTGGGTAAAATTGTATGATGAATAATGATGTCACACTCTACATGACAAACAATGTATCTTACACAGATGTCAATTTATCCGCGGATACTTCCGGAATATGTATAATGAATTACTTCAGTTTTAAAAAATAGATAATTAACTAAAATAATCATTTGAATGTTCACAATTGTGCTTGTTATATAGGAAAATACACCCCAATAACAATAGAATTGAAGGTAAAAATCCCCAATAAATCTGTCATAAACTAAAAAAATATTTTTGAGCTGAGGATTCATTTTTCAAAATAAATCTTGTAGTGATAACTTAGAATCCTGCAGATCCATGACAAAATCATGCACTCATCTAAGGGAAAGATTTTATTTTTGCAGACATGTACTGATAAGTCGTTTTGTTTTCACATGTCAAATTCAATCTACACTTATGAAACAATATGATGGAACTTTGTTTTGGTTAGGAAAGGATAACATTTATTAAGCATCGAGAGAGTTTTGATTTTCCCAGTCAATGAATCTTGGGGCAGACTGATAAATTGTTCTCCTCAAACCCTTGTCAAAATAGGTGGTTGATCTTAATATTCATTCTTCCTTTTTTTCCCCAGTAATAAGTTAAATTTCCAAATGGTCGTTAGGTAAAAGATAAGGTCTGTATTTATAAGCTACCGTGAAACATTCTTTAGTCATGCAACTATAAATTCCAGTCAATGGAATGTAAGAAGAAAAGGGAACTTTACCTTTTGGAAAGGTGTTACAGAGAAGGGTATATTCTTCCAGTCTCTCTTTCCAACAGTTGTTGTGGGTTGGATTTGGGATGGGTGCAAGTGTGTTGGACAATGATGTAGAATCCATCTGATGGATTCACCCAGTCTTTATACCCATGTAAAGACTACTTGAATCCTTCAGAAAGTCTATTTGTAGAAGAGAGAAATAAACCTCTAGCATTTCATGCTAGTTACTCATCACTAACAATTAACATATTACTAATATGCTTTCCAATACTATACCTCCTTTACATTAAACTCTATATGAAACAGAGCACCCACCAATACTGTTGAAGTTATTATTTAATATTGAAAACTAAAGATAATCATGTATTTACTTATGGAAAGCATTTTAGTCATTTAAAATTATAGTATGATCGAGGCTGAATTTTTCATTTGAATGCTGGCCTCATAATCAACCAGTTTCTGCAACACAAACATCAATTTAGTACTCTTTTTGTATTTCTCTTTACAGGAATTCTAGACAGTGCATGAAGATAGCATGTCATCCAGTGAAGATGATTTTCCTTCTCACAAGCAAAGAAAGCCTTGCATGTATCATGAATGTCCCACACATGATACACATGATAGTGATATCTTTGTTCATGAATGGAGCTATTACATTCTAAGATACATTGTTTCCATATAAAGTTGTTCCTGCTAAAAGGATTGTCTGTTGAACTCCAAACTCTGCACTTTCCCAATTCATTTGTTCATTATAAGGGAAAGACATTTGACCTGAGAGTATTTCTTCATTTGAGAAATTTCTTTGGCCTCTTGTTCATCTCATGTTCTTTTATGTTTGGACCTTTATCAAAATGTGCTTAGTTACTTCATTAGGATATAATTTCCCTATTGGTGTATCTCTTTCTAGGGTAGTAACCCTAAAAGGGCACATAAGATTCTGATGGTGCTGTTAGTATTGTTAGTGTTGGTACCCAGAAGAGCATTTAGCACATAATAGGTGCTCAATTAAAGTTTTAAATATAATTTTAAAGCAAAGTTTCTGAATATTTTCTTTAGAAACAATGACGCCACACTTGGCCTAATAACTTTCTCTTTACTGCATGTCACATATCACATTTTGATAGTTTAGAAAAGACAGTAGAATACCCATCCTGCAACATGGTCATGCTATGGATATTTATACCACGAAAATGCCAGCCACTAAAGACCCTCTGAGTACAGTCTCCTATTCATCTTTCTTCCTCAATTATTTCTACTGTCCTGCACTAGACTGCAGTGGTGCTTCTAATCTGCTGACTTTGTGTTTTGAATCTCCCTTGCTCTGAAATTACACTACAAATCATTTCTAAAAACCTTCAGAACATACATCAAGGAAAAAGTACAATCTCAGATAAATTCAGCTGTTGGTGTTCTCTGTGACTGCTCCTAAGTGACTGATAGATAATAGAGAACATCACACCTCAAGTAGGGCTTTGATATTACACATACATCTAACATTCCTTAGGGAATTATTCTTAGTCTACAGCTTAAGAAAAATTTCCAAATTTCAGGAATATTAGGTAGATATATTCCCTCTCAAATTTGTACATAAGTTAACTAATGAGATAATAAGCAAATGTAGAATATTTCAAAGTTGGTCATTTATTCACTCTCCAGTGTTGTAAAAGAACTGGATTCTTTCTGTTCTGAGGGCCCCTGCCTACAGTTGTTGTGTTCCCTCTTGGCTAGTGTGGGGCTACAGGAATTCTAGACAGTGCATGAAGTCAGCATGATATCCAGTGAAGATGATTTTCCTTCACACAAGTATCTGCACTAGCAAGGTAAGCCTTTCCAGAAGCCACCAGGTTTTACTGATGTTGCAGCAGGCACAATTAGCGCACGCATGCATCCCCATCCTATCCAATGACCAAGAGAATGAGCTGTGTACTCAACAGATCCAAGAGTCCTTCAGTTGACATAGAGTGGTGAATACATTCATTTGAGAACACAGTGGTGATCATCATTATAAAGCTGAAAGTCTATTCACAAACAAATAAAAGATAAGGCTTTGTTGTTGTTGTTCTTTAGATCACAACCTCTGTGTTTTTTGGGGATACCTCCCCCTCCCTCCTCCCTCTGGTGCCCCTTCCGTTCTCTCAAACTCAACTCTGTGTTTACTAGTTGTGCTAAGTCCATTAGTCTCTTTCTTTCCTGTGGCAGTGTCCTTTCACTGGGTGAGGGACTGTGTTGTTGGAACCAGGCGAGCCTTGCTGGTAGGTTTTCAGTCTTAAGTTTGCCTTGGATGGCCAGTCTGTATTCATTTGTGATCTGTCCATGTTTTCTTGCTGCAGGCCATCTTCTCCAGTCCTATCTCCACTGCTTTGCTGCTTTACCTTATGGCTCTGGTGTCAGATGTAGGGAGTCTCACCCCCAGGCAGTGTTGGCCAAGAAGTTTCTCTGTGAATACAGGCATCTGTGAATGGCCTTTATAGATCATCTCCTCTGCCTCAGTTTGCAGTTTTGATGTGGGGCCAATTACCCCATCTTTGGTCTTCCTCTCCTCTCCCGTAGTGTGGGGAGAGTGTGTGGGTCTCCTTCAAGGCATCTCCAAAAAAGTCCTGGGTCTCTTTGGCCCAGTGAGCGCATAAGTGCGCATTGTGACATCGTGTCTCTACAGTTGTTTCTCTTGTCTCGCATGCACTGGTTCTCTCGGTTGTCCATCTGCTGTGTCCAGCTCAGGCTTGTGGGCTGGATTTTTGCATGATCCCTCACCCGTTCTATGCTGGGGTTTGTGTTGCACATGCTCTTGATCTTCTGAAGTTTAGCTGGAGTAAGAGCGAAATGGAAGATAAGGCTTTTGATAAGCCAGCAACACCAGGAATATGGTGTCACCTATGTGAAGGGAGAAAAGTCTTAAAGACAAATCTCAGTGAACTTACATATACTCATACTAATTGATGTAAAGTGTGATGTAGAAATTAAATTAAAACATATTATAAATACGAAGATAATTAATGAGTTTCCCA
Organism: Uropsilus gracilis; assembly: GCA_004024945.1. Taxonomy (NCBI): domain Eukaryota; kingdom Metazoa; phylum Chordata; class Mammalia; order Eulipotyphla; family Talpidae; genus Uropsilus; species Uropsilus gracilis. Next base: position 19,876 of record PVHY01002772.1, read on the forward strand.
AAGAATTTTGGTACAGCATTACATGCATGTAGACTCAGGTAACATGGCTATCATGTCTGATAAAACAACTCTTTCTTTAAAATAATATTGTCACAGCTGGGCCCACTTGGCCAAATTGTCTCATGCTTTAAGCCTTGAAAGAAGAAAGGAAGAAAACAGCTTGTGCTACATATAATGATTAAAATGTAATATTCATTAATAACCCTCAACTAGAAACACCTAATGTGAGCTCTTCTAGTTGGAGTTCAGAAAAATGAAATAAAAATTATCCACTAAAGAGAAACCTTAAACATAATAGTTGTTTTCCTTTGAGATGGAAATACAATTTATATGGCATCCTGTGGAATTTACTAATGTTTCACATTTATCCTGAAAGACAGATCCTTCTTTCAGAAGACAACAGATGAATTCCCTAGAGGTTATTCAGCATTTTCTGAGGTGTGATGCACAGAAAATATTTTAAGTACAATTCGAGGGAATGTCTAGCACTCAGTCCTGTCTTCATTAAAAAAAATAATAATAAGCTGTTTAAGGATTGTTGTGAATATGCATAATGTCACATTAACGCATCCAATAATTCCAGCTTTATAACAAAGCATGCTGTTATCTCTCTTGCTAGCATAGTTAATATTTCATAAAATGTTTTGATACACTGCAGGGTTACCAACATTGTCTTTAATGTAACATTTTTCTTTGAAGGACTGAAACCAAGTGGTCTCTCCAGGGCATCATAAATCTTAGTTTTCATTTAGAATATAGAAACCATAAAGCACATAAAACAATATTTAAGCCTCAGAGAAGACCAATTTCCAATACAAAATGGGATTGCTATGACAGTAAAGGAATGAGCAGATGAGAATAGGAACACTCCAATTTACACAAGGCTGCCAGAAACAAAATAAAGGAGGCATAGGGGCCCCAGGGACAGTACATGATAGAGCAGTGACCAGGAAACTGAAATGGTCCATGTGGATTTTCTAGTTTTCCAGCCATCTGTAACCCAAGTTCATAGAATATCAAGATTTAAATGATACTGCTTAAACCAGATGCTCAAATGATTTTAAGACATATATATATATATATATATATATATGCATATTTTATGTGAATCAAGTTAAGAAGACATTATTTTAGATAAATATACAATGAAAAGTATATAGTATATGATTCAACAAAGCTTTAAGGTGAAATAATTGCATGGAATTAAGCCATCATACATTACAATTCCCTAATTACATACAACATCTTTAAACTTTTGAAGCCATTAAAGCATAGCAGGAATTTAATGGGATATCTAATTTTGTGCACATCTATTGCATGATTCATTTCTTAGAATTTCTTGGGAGTCTAAGTGTGGGTAGGGAACTTTCAGATTGTTTATACCCAAAAGTATGTTATTGAACTATTTCTATATGATCAGTGGGAGTTACAAAATTAATGCAGATTAATTAAAGAAACTATTTAAACTCATTAAGGAAATTCTCCATTAAAAAGGAAAGTTTCTTGTTAACCTTTATTTATTGGGTCAATAGCATGAAGATGTCAATAGTGCATTGCTATCTCAATGAAAATAAGGAGTTATTATTTTTTACTTAAGTTCATTATCAACTAGCAGTCCATCACTTGTGATATATATGCATATGTGATATATGTGGTGTCTTTCTGAAAGGTTTAGAAATTTAACCAATTTCATTCTCAAAATAACTTTATGAAATGTGTCTTTTAAAAGTAATTGTGTAGACTTGCTAGCAAACAGCTCAAGTCATTTCAGCTGATGCTTGACCCTTGTTTGCCTGACTCCAAAATCTATGTCTCTACTAATGAGACTGTTAGGTTGCCTGCCAACAACTTGCTTTTTTTTTGTGTGTGTGTGTGTGTATTGGTTAAGTTCAGTGATTGTTTTTATCTAAAATAGCTTTTCAGACAGTACTAGAAAAGTATGTACAAATGATGTCCAAATATTGATAGGATAAAATTTAAATTTTCACACAAAAATTTACTCATGGTGTTTTTGTTGTCAATCCATTAATGCATGACATGTCACTTAACATAGTAAGAGGGTGCTTATGGGTTGGGAAAATACTTAATGTTTTAACTAATCACCTTTTCCTTTGTATAGAGCTCTAAAATTTGGTCAAAGAACTTACTGAATCAGATTTATCACATTTTAATTATTTAAACATTTCTAAGCTTATCTCATATTGCATTTCTGGTGGTGGGGAGTGGAAGTAGATTAACAAGCTTTCAGATTTGATATATGTGTGTGTATGTATTAGATAGATGGATAAAGAGAGCTTTCAGGTTTTATATATAGAATATTATATATATATATATAATATGTTTATATATTTACATAATCACACACCACAGAATTTAAAACCTTGTTCAGTATGGATTATGTCTTTTCCTAGAATATTAAAATAAGAGAAGATAAACATGATACTGAATTCCATAAGCTGTGAATGGGAGAGTGTAGAGATGTGGATAATAGTTTCTTGCATACTTCAAGATGCCAGTGAGAGATATCATTGACTGAATGAGGATAATGTCAAATCATTAATGTTTTGTCAAATGAAATATTTATAAAATTTTGTGAAAGAAAATCAACTGTTAAAGTATCCTGACATGTTGAAAATGTATTTTTAGACCACCAAAGACTATAATATTTAACTTAAATTATCTTAAAAATAAAACATGATTATATGATTATGTCTGTGAGTACTGAAAATATTTTTATAAATGCCTCTTTTTTTCATTATTATCTACATTTTTGACTGACATTTTGGTCTTCAATGTATAAAATCTCTGATTTTAATTATGTTTGGAAAAAAGTATGACTTTGTGTTTTGAGAATATTTTTAAAGTCCAGTAAATACCTACACATGATTGAATTGCCCAACATCAAAAATTGAAATAAAAAATGACAGCTGACAAAAGTACAACGTTTTGTGAAGGAGGTAAAGAGTAGTTAAAGGAAAAGACAACCGTTTTTAAAATGCCTCTCTTACTTAAATGTTTCAAGTTGAGCTGGAATTCAAACCGAGCAGTCTGTAAGGCATCAGTAAGAAGTATAGCAGCAGATGAATAAGAACTGACATCTGTGGTTTGGGGGAAATTTGGCAAGGAGAGCCCCAAACAAGTAGTTAAAAGCTCTAAAAGGCCATAAAAATGTAGTTTTATGGAACTACAGGGCAGTTTGAATTCTTATTCTTCACTTTCTTACTCTATTAAATAATACATAGTAGGGTAGTTATCCTACAAGTGAAAAGACCAAATAATCCTTCAGAAAATCCATGCATTTTATGAAGGATAAAATGTTAAAAATATACTTTTTTATATGAAATGACTGAAAATCCTCAATGAAAATGCAAAATACTTTGTAAAATATATTTCTGATTGTATCAGTATGCTATTATAAAGCTCATAGATGATAATGCTCAAGAGAACTTTGTGAGGTTTACATAACTCCCCCCCCAAAAAAAATAAAATGTTCAAGAATAGTTGAACACATTGCTATCATCTGAATCTATGAATTGCAACAACCTATATTTTATCAAGAGAAATGAGATGGAGTGTTAGTATGTCAAGGAAAGTTTTATAGTTACTTACATTTTTTCTTCTATAAAAATAAAATAATCAACACCCAAATTCATTGCCATAAGTTAAAAGGCATACTGCTCTAGGTCAGAACCACATGCCTGAGAATAGATGCATTTGCAATATAGAAATTAAAAAAAAAAATAATATGCCAGAGCAAAATATTTCTCTACTATAATATTAAGTAAGACTTTTCATTGTGGTTCTTAGAAACAACTTGAAAATAATTTGAACCCCTGTTAACCTATCACAACCCAAAATAACTTTGGATGCTGTGCGAATATCTAATTTCATCCTATTCTCCAAATAAAGTTCATATTTTCTGCTTGGATGTGAGGTATGGGAAATGGAAAGTAGTTATTAAATGATAGTGTTGAGACTTTGTGTTGTAACCTTGATGGTCAGTTAAGTGGTATGGTCAGTTATAGACACAATGAATCTCAAAGGTTTTTATTTTGTATTCACACTGATTCTACTGACAGACTGAAAATATTGTTTCCATTTGTATAAAATTTTTGCTAGAACCTGACTTCACATTTTACTTGATTGACACTTTTTAACCTACGTTTTGTGTTTCTTGGGATATGATAAAATAGTTCATATAAAGAAGAAACTGCAAAATCATTCTTAATCCTTTATATATCTATAATTAGGAAGTCTTATTAAGATGAAATGAAGCCTCCAGTGTACAAGTGTTAAAATAGCAATATTACTAAAACATGACATTCACAATACAATTTACATGCATAATAGATGTTAAATTTTGGGAATATGCTAAAATTGTTTCAAATTCTTGTTCAACATATTCAATATTTTTATAAAAACATATACACACAAATGCAAATGAAGTAAACTATTTATAGAAATATTCATTCCCAGACTATGCTCAACTCAGCATCTAAGTAACAATCTGATAAAGGGTCTCTACTGATTTATCTGTAAGCCCATCTCCAGAAATAGATTGTTGCTCAATCTATTCATTTTAAGGCTACATTATGCCTTCTCTATGAATGTTCTAGAGCCCTCTGTGTATCCACGGAATCTTGGTTCACCTAATTTGGGTTGAGTCACCTAAATCTAAGTTATAAAAAAAAATCTAAGATAAATTTTTTGCCATGTCCTTTGACTATATTATACTACAAATTTAATTTCTCACAATTTACCTCCCAGGGCCTCATATTCCCCTGGGATGTGTTTTATCTATATCCACGTACAATGATCTTGAAGTAATGGACTGATTTCATAGATTCATTAATTAATGATTAATGCAGTGATGTTTCAAGAAATTTGAATTGCAGGAAATCTATCTCTTGATTTAAGGATTTTAAACCCTGCTTAAAATTCCCTAACTAGATGTTTTTAAACAATAATCAACAGCAGGGGGAGTGCGATGTGTTGCATTAGCAGGTCCTCAACAAATACTTGATTGACTGAATGAACTCATGGATGAATTGGTTGCCCTCTGAACTTAATGGCAATTATTATCGCAAGTTCTCTGAATATTTGATTGGAATTTTTTGGTCTGCTTTATTTTTTTATCTTTTAAAATCAATTCTATCAAAACTTACAATTTACCTACTGAGCTATAGTTTTTACTTGGTGCGATTCTACAGGCATTTCACAAATACTAAATGCAATTCATGTGCCAAAATATAGTTGTTGTTGTTTTTTTAATACATTGTACTTTTCTATACAGTACTTGATTTCTCTACTCTAGTATAATCCCTAAAATCACCAACCCACTGTTATGTGAACTTTTAGCATAATCCCTTGTGCTCTCCCTACCCCTTCTAACCCCATCTGTATATATCAGACCTATAATTTGCCAGCAAGTTTTATCCTTTTTTTGACCCTTTGTTCAGTTTCTCTATATTCTGTCTGTAAACGAAAGTATCTGATACTTTTCTTTCTTATATACTGCACCAAGGATTATCCCTCCCAGTTCCACCCATGTTGTTGCAAATGGTGTGAGTTTATCATTCTTGATTACTTAGTAGCATATATATATATATATGCTATATATATATATACTATATATATACTATATATACTATACTGTTTCTGTATCTTACCTCAAAATATTTTATTGTTAAAATTAAAAAAAAATCCATACTTAGCTACAGTGATGAATAGGAATCTCACATTGGTTCTCAACTACTTAAATATGGGTGAGTCAACTAATGTTTTTTAAGTGTTCTTTACTTTGAAATCTACTTTGCTATTGGCTCCCACAGCAAATTTGCTTCTTTCTTTTATCTGGTGTAGTCTGTTAAACCACTTGCTGCAGTTACATGACCAGAGGGATGGCAGGGATCCCTAGAATACTGTGGGGGGTATTCCAGAACAAGATTTCTCAAGTATACTTTGATGATTCATACTCCAAGAATAAAACATTCTGTGTAACTGAGAAAAATACTCAGGTACACTCTGCCTGCGGCTATCAATTGTCCAGCACCTGTTTCCCTTTCTTTCTCCTGAGATACCACATCTTTGGTCTCTAATATCAAAGTTTTATATGAAAATGTTCTGTGGCATTTTGTGAGTGCTTTCAATTACAGAATAAATTGGTGGGGATCTAATATTGTATAAAAATTATATTCTCATGGAGCTACAAAGCTTTGCTTATTCTCTCTCTGCAGATGGTCTATCATCTCCCACACATGTGTCATATACATGCCATTTTCAATAAAGGATTAATAAAATTGCCTAGTTTGACCCACTCTATTTTGCTGGAAATATTTAATTCCTTCACAATTTGTGGTTTTATGTGTTTGTAAAATTGAAAATGTTATGCAGAATAGCAAGATAATACCTGAGCAATAACTCAGAAGGGTCATTCAAATTGGTTCTCAGGTTGCTATTGACACACTGTCTCTATAGAGTTGAGGACAATGATTTTGTTCATAAAAACATAGGTTTGATGCTCTTAACTGGGAATAAATTTAGTAACAAGACATATATTTATAATTTTTCTGCAGTCTGTAATTGGGCATGATCATTAATACCTGTGAAACACGTATGTTTTGTCTAGGGAATTAAACACAGGATTTTGAGAACTTTGCCTCTAATTTTAGACCAAGTAATAGTTAACCTATTAAACCCATAAACTGTTCAAATTACCATTCATACTTTTTCAAATAATGTTACTATATATTACATAATAAGATTTATATTACAAATGTTAAAAAAAGGCTAGAAAGTGACAATTACTTGGGTATTTTCATCTAAATATGTTTCTCTATAGTAGCAAAACCTTTTTATAAACTCTGCATTTTCTTTTCACCAATTAGTATATGAAATTTTAAGTTAAATCTGCAACCACTGATATTATCATTACGATACATTCAATAATGAATCTAAGGTACATTATGATCAAGATTTCTTTTAAAAATATTGCTTCAGGATAATAATGAATCTTTGTTCTCTATCTGCATAAATTTCTGTAATAATGTAAATTTATATGCTCCAATTATTATATATATAATATATATCCTTAATGCCAAATTTTTCCCCAATCGCCCAATACATCAAATAACCTTGTAAATATTTGTAACTTTGTAGCTCTTGCTCTTGTAAAAATACCTTCGAAAATCTTTATAGTTTGGTTGCATGTGTTCAAATTAATCTCTAAGCCTGCTAAGTATATATTACAATATTCCCGCTATGCACTGATGCATAACGCCTATCCTAGAGACACATGAATCATAACCAAAAGTCAATAACTTGATTTAAAAAATTTGCACTTTGGTTATCAATTGGCATGGGCAGTTTATTTTTGCTCTAACTACTGTCATTCAGGGGGTTCTGTAAGTAGATAGGTGGATGCTGGGAGGAGGGGCAGGCTAGGTTTCTCATGTCCCATGGATGGGTAACACAGGGTATAGACTGAGTTCTCAGCTGGGTTTACTCATGGAAAACCTCCTCTTGCAGTTACCAGACTTCCCCAAGCATAGAGGTTGTGTGCTGAGAACAGTATCTCAAATCAAGACAGAGATACAGTTCAAGCAGGAACAAGAGACAAAGTGTCCATCAAGTCCAGGACAATATGATTAGCATTACATTGTATGAGCAGCACATGGGATGGGCAGCTTTGCAGTGGAAGCACAGTGAGTCACATGCCACTATGACATCACCGTGTTTAATCTCCCATTCTTCTTTTTTGTCTTGTTTAATATATCTCTCAGGTTAGATGTAATACAGCTCCCAAAGTTTACCCAGATACACTTTAGAGATGATAGAATGTGTATATTTCATGTATATCACATATGTGTATATTAAATGGGAATATATATTCCCATTTAATATACATCTAATATATATAAATTCCCATTTAATATACATTTAATACATATATATAATGCACACACATATATAATATATATACACACATGTATATATAAACTTTAAAAAATATTGGAAAATACAGAGAGAACACTGGAAATAGAACATCTAAGAAAAATCTCCAGAAAGAGGACTCATAAAAACTAAAGAAGTATTTATTTAAAAAATGTGAAAATGCTATTTCCACATTATAAAAAATTAAATATGCACAAATGTGCTTAAAATACACATATTTCTATATAAACAGATGCATGCATTTTGATATAAATATAGCATAGATTTAGATTTATATTCACAGAAAAAAATAGCAGAAAGTACAGAGATTTTCCAAACACTGCTTGAAATCACATATGTATAACTAAAAACATCCTAAACATCTTTAAAATAGTCTCCCAAAGTTGTATGGTTTTGCAATTCCAACAGCAATGGATGAGATTTCTTATTGTTCCACATCTTCACTAGCATTTTATTTGGTCAGTCTCCAAGATTTTGGGCATTTTAGCAGAGGTGTAATTTTATCTACTATTTGTTTTAATTAGAGATTTACTGATGACACGATGTGGTGTATATTTTCATGTTTATTTGCCATCTGCCTATCTTCTTTGATGCCATTTTCAACTGGGAGTTTGTTTTCTTTCTGTTGAGTTTTAAAAGTTCTTTATAGATTATGGATAATTGTTTAATTGCAAATATTTCTCTTAATTTGTGATTTGTCTTCTCATTCTTATGCCAGAGGATAAACTTTTAATTTTAAAGAAATGCAACTTGTTAATTGGTTCTTTCATGCATCATCCTTTTAGTGATAAATCTAAAAGTTATTGGTAAATGTGAAGGCATTTAGATATTTTCCTATGAAACTATCCATGAGTTTTACAATAATTCATTTTGGGTTAAGATTTTGTTTTATTGACTGCTACATATCGTCTTTGTATTCAGAAAATCAAGTCTGAAAAAATTGCCATTTTCTAAATGCTGGCAAATGCATCACAAAGATAACTATCAAATAACATGAATGTTTTTTAAGATATGCTAGAGAAAACATTGATGAAAGGTCCAATACTTTTCAATTTATGGTAAAGTTATTCATGTGGAAAATTTAAACTCAGAACTGCACTTGTACACAGAATAAACTACAAAAAAATACATAGGACTATGGGAAGTTCAATTCATTGGTGGTTGAGATGTCAATTGGTTAAAAAATGCTAGTTAAGGACTCTTTGGTATCATTTAGTAGACCTTAACATAACATATAACCTGTTATGTCACATTTCTTCTGCTTTGTTCTATAAAAAGTTTTACACACATTGTACACCATGATATATATAGTAGACTGTTCTATAAGCATTATTATTTATTATTGTTTAAATCAACAACTAATGTGAATATCCATCAGGAATATTATAGTTTAATAAATTGACTCATGTCCCACAATTTGATATTATGCAGCCATAAAATGAATAATTTGCAGTGGTGTACAGAAGCACAGATGCATTTTACAAATAAAATGCTGAAGGAAATAAGTTAGTCCAAAAAAGAAAATAGAAAATATTACTATATTAATATAAATTCAAACTATGACAAAGCCAAGTCATGAATTAGGGATGAAAATTTTAGTGATAAATCTATGAAAACGATCAAAGACAGGAAGAAAATTGAGTTAGCAAAGTAAATATCTGAAGGGAGCACGCGGGATTTAAATTTCAGAAAAAGAATGGTAATGTTCTAATTCCTGAGCACAATAGTATTTACACATTTGCTCACTCTATAACCATTTCTCAAAATGTACTTATATGTTTTATATACATTCCATTATGTATGTTATACTCAGGAATTGAAAAGCATAAACTAGTCTTGAGCAAAAAGAAACATAAGTGATTAAGAGTGACTTTTGAAAGTTGAGAACAGAGACAAATTTGACAAAGACTATATTAGAATTGAATACAGTATTAGGAACAGGTCAGTGAGTGTTTAATTGCTGGTAGAATACAGATTTTTTAGCAACAGAGGTAAAGAGGGAATAACTTTGGAGGTAATAAGGTGAAACCATGACTATAAATAATGAAGAAGTATGAAACATTTATAAATAAAAGAACACTATGTAAAAACCTCAGGATAGGGTGAAAAAACTATTATACTCATTAATTGATTATTCATATAACTACTAACCAGATAGCTTGTTACTTGATGTAGTACATTATAACTGGTTTTTGTTCAAGGTAGATCCAGATGATTGAAAAAGTTTGTTAGGTGTGCAAAACAGATGCACAAGGAAATCGATTCTTCCAGGAATGTATTTCCTTATGGCTTCTGTGGCTCTACCGGCTATAGATAAAGAGAACTTGATGTATATGTATGTGTGTATGTATATATATATATATATATATATATATATATATATATATATATATATATATATTTATATATATGTGTATACTTAACATAGATATATACATATATATTAAGTATATATGCACATATATGTGTATGCATGCACATGCATATATGTAAATATATTGGCATCCATATATCATATATTCATAAAGATATAGTAATGTTCATCTGGTCATACAGGTATATATATGGATAGTATATATCTATAAGAAAGAAGGGAATAGTGCTATTTGCAACAGGTTGAGGGAGTTGTGAATGTATTATGCTCATGCAATAAGCCAAACTGAGTACTCATGTCTAAGTGGAATATAAAAATAAAATGAAAATAAAAAGCTTAAATTTACATAAAGAATAAAGAATTGGATTCTGGGCACTGGGAGTTCGCAAAGAATATGTATTAAATACTGAGATTTGGTAAAATTTTCAGATCTCAGATGAAAAAGCTCTGAGATCTAGTGTGAAAAGATGACTAACTGTAGCACTCTCTTCTTTAATTGAAGTTTGCTAAGAGTAAATGCCATACATATTCTCACTAAAAAACAAAAGATAAATGTGGAGGTGATGGATATACTAATTTATTCTTTGAGGGTAATAGTTTTACAAAGGATGGAATACCAAATCACCACAAATGTAATCACAATATCTTAATATGTTTAGTCACTTTCACCTCAATAATCAGAAATGAAAATTTAAAAAATTAAAGGAATAAAATTTTACAATCCTTCACAGAATGTACCTTTAAATATTCTACCCAAGTGTTTTTAAAAAGGTAGGTTATGTACAAATATGGTTTATGCACTAAAGCTAAGAATGAAGAAGAGTCTACAATGCAATTTAGGTTATAAAGCTAGTACTAACCAGCCTGCTTGAGATGATAATGAATGTTAGAGCTTAAAATCTTATGATCAAAATATAACTAAGTGATATGACTGCCATTGCTTTTGTAGAAGATTGACATATAATGAAACCAACATTCACTGGATCTTAAAGATTTAAAAAATGTGTTTAAGATGATGTTTAAAGAGAGATGCATGTTTAATAAAACCAAAATGTGCTAAAATACATGACAAATCATATCCACAAACAAATTGAGCAAGGCCTTGAAATGACTGAAAACCTCCTGAGTATAAATAAATAAAGGCAATGAGGATACATATTTATGTTAAAGTAGATAATATAACTTCTAATGTAATGGTAGTGACAGATGAATAATTTGCAAATGAATGTGAACTGTAGTAATATGTGGACCTCTAAGAGCATTTGTATAAATTAGTTTGGGGGTGGGGGGGTAGGGGGGTGATTACTGTCCCTGATTGAGAGAGAAGCTATCACCTGGGAAAACAGGGGATCAATTAAATAATCACACAAGTTGAAACTGCAAAAATATGGCCCGTATGAGGATGCAGTTTTCCTAGGGCAAAAGAGAAAGGTAGAATTGATGCAAAGAATAAATCTACTGGGTTAGGAAGCCTCCTGTTTCTTAAGCTGTAGATTCTGTCCAAAGATCAAGAGTAAGACTGGAGATGTAACATCAGATATCACAGGGGGGGGGGGGGGAAGTAAAATTAGGTTGGATTTCATATCAGTTAATTTCTCTATGATTCCTGAATTGTGACAAGTCCTATACCTCACAAAATCTTTGAACTGGATACATTGTTTAGCCTTTGGAGTTTCTCATTGATAGACAATTTAGTGTTTTATCTCTATTTTCTGGATGAAGTAACTGGTGTCTAGAGAGAGAAGCAAAACTGAGTTCAAGGTGAGTCAGCAGGTGGCAGTGAGATTGAAATCCAGGATTCAGGCAGAAATGTCCCAGCTGGACCTAATTCTCCATCAGCAACACCTTACCGGTTTTAGGTATTAATCTTCAGGGCACACTGTTCAATGTTCTCTCACCTCTCTGACTTTCCTGGCAGAAATGTTCTACAACTACAACTCAGTCTGTCATTTACAGAGATCATTTGAATTACATTTGGTTGCAAAAACTAGCTGGCATTGCTAAGATATATCAATTGAAATATCTGTGGTTGATTAACTGTTCTTGCCTCCTAAAAATCGAGGGTTATGTATTAACTGGGATTAGATAAGAAAACTCATGAGGAAACAGTGGATTTTTCTTTCAGGAATAGGTTGCAACTGAATTTACAGTTTCATTCCTGTGCAATGGACTGTGTGGTGATCAGTAACAGAAACCAATAGAAAAACAATCCTAAATATCAGGATTTTTGTGAAATGGCAGCTATGGTAAACACGCTAAAACAAGAGGAAGCCTTGTCCTCATTTGTGTGTTTAACAAACATCATTTTACCCTGACTACCATCTTTGTCAAGTAGTACCTTGAATTTTACACTTTTTACAAAGAAACAGGGGCTGAAATTGGGTACAAAGAACCTCGTCAGCTGGGTGAACACATACAACCAGAAAAAGATGCATTGCAGAATCAAAATACATTTGCTACTAAGAAAAATACTTTTATATGACTATTGAAAAAGTATCAGACATCAATAAAATGGCAGAAATGTAAAGATTTAAATATATTTGAATAGAAATAATCACTGCAATCTTTGAAGAGAGAGCATTATATTTGCTTTAAACAGTAGAAAAAAAATAAGGTTTTGCAAATCATTTGGTTTGTGATATAATGAACCAAATGGCTTGCTGAAAATTTGGATGAATTCCAGTTCAACAGCCACTATTCAAATTGATAGTGACAGCTCATTCTGAGGAAAAATGTTATTTTCAAATGATTGATATGAACTCAAAGGGGTGTGAAGAGCTATAGTGTACTTTGTGCATAGGAGTTGTGACAGGTTGGCACATCTTTAATTCTGATTTAAAACAAGCTAGGGCACTGCAGTTTCCAATGCTATTAGGCTTATATACCACATGAAATTATTTGACTCACTGGAATATTCCACAAAGCAAAATGTGCCAAATTTCAAAACTATGAGTGTGATTTCTGCAGTAGATTGGCATGTTCTCTATTAAAACTAATTCTAATATTTTCCCCTTTAATAAGAGGGTAAACATTCATACATATTAATTTAACTTAATTAGAACTTACCGAATGCTTACTGAACTTACTGAATGTTCTCTAATTGTGAAAATCAGAAAGTACCAGGTGAAAGAAAATAAAGAATCTCTGTCATAAAAGAAAACATTAAAACCTGACATTAAAATAATGGGGGCATAACTCTACTGGATGACAAAAGAGTTGAATGTAAATTAATGGCAAATTTCTTCAAATCTGCCTATTTAGATTTTACTGAATTTTTAGATTTTACTGAATTGGCACATATACATTTTAAGTTCTTAATTATACTTCAACAAAGGCCAATTAGTGTTTTTCTAATATAGAAACATTCAAAGGAAACTATATAGTTGTGTGTGTGTGTGTGGGGGGGGGTTGAAAAGAATATTCTGAATTTTGAAAGTTTCCACTAAGTAGAATCACCTTGCTTTCTAGAAGTGACAATCCTACTAGCTGTGGCTTTTTAAAAGCTCAGGTTACCATCTACCTGGTGAGGTGGTATATATTTTCATTCTACTCAAAAAAAACCAAAAACCAAAAAACAAAAACAAACAAACAAACAAACAAAAAAAAAAACCTTGAAGGTCCATTTCCCTAATTTATGTAGTCTTTTTGCTGTAGATTGTCACTTAGGATGTTAACCATAAAATTAAAAATAAAAAAAGGACTATGGATCAAGAAAGTAGCAATATGAATGCTTTCAGTAGGAGTCAGTGTTTTTTTTTGAAAACTGTTGGAATCCAAATCAAATGTGTTTAAATTCTAAAGGAGGTCAAGCTAAAAATAGCCAGAGACAACCCTTAATAAAAGCATTCAAAACTGTCCTGATGATAAAAGTAATTCATCAGGGATATTTCTGTCAGTCTTGTTTCTATAAGTGCCTAGGTGTAGATTTCTTTCTCTTGTGATGCCTTTAATAAAGCCCCATGGAGGAACACCAAAAGATCTCATCTTAAAATGTCTTACTGTCAATAACCTTTCAAAGAAAGTGTCATCTTTTTCTGAGTCCCATTCAACTTATTAAAATTAATCTGTCTTTGTTTGGGTCGGTGAGAATGGTCCCCCCAAATGGGTCATATAGGCCAGAGTGGATCTTTTTCAATATGCACCATGTTAATAGTGGAATTAAGGTCAACTAGGTTTCCCATGAGATCAGAAGAAACTGTTACTATTAAGTAAACAAAACAAATAACTTATCTAGAGAGATCTCCAGAAACAATATTTTCATCATCTTTTCATCAGGGCAGCGCCAAGAAACAAGGTATTTTTGCACTGTCTTTCCTTTCCACTTCACATAATATCCACTTCTTTCTCTGAGACACCCTGTCCCTTAGTACAGGGCATAAAATCCTGCCTGGTTTGTTTCCAAAGAGAATTCACAGTCATGTGAAGTATCCCTACACATGTTATTTAGTCTTTTCCTCCTACTGAGGTGGCAGAAACCAGAGTCATGAGAGAATGTTCTTCTGTGGGCAAATGTCCTTTTCACAAAAAAAAAAAAAAAAATATATATATATATATATATATATATATATATATATATAATTATGTGTTGATACACATTTGCATGCCTCAGAATTCTACTGCATTTCTAGATGTCCTCTTTGGTAGACCATATCCTACAAGGAAAGAATAATTCCCAAATCATGAAGTATTCTGTTACGCAAATAAAGAAGAACAGCAGATTTTTTGAAAGGAACCATGATATAGCCAAATAATCTCTCTGATGAACCTGTAAAACATGATTTCTCTTTCAGTCTGAAACTGTCATCTAAAGTATCTAACATCTATGTAAATACAGACTATCATCTCCTGTGGAGCAAGGTATGATATTAATATTGCACATACAGAAAGGTCACATATTTATGAGGGGGCATTCTCATGAAAAGTGAAACATTCCTTTGTTAATATGCTAGAATAAATGGACTCAATTTTATTGGATTCCTGAAATATAGAGCATGAACTGGTATGTCAAAGTGCAGAACTGCTATGTTTAATTGGGTATAAACGAATCAAGACATTTGGAGGGAAAGGATAACAAAACACTAATTCAAAAGGAAACCTGAACTCCTATGTTTGTTGCAGCACAATTTATAATAACCAGGGTACAGAAACAAGTCAAATGTCCCAAAATGAAAGAATGAATCAAAAAGTTGTGACACATTTACAAAATGGAATGTTATCCAGCAATCGCAAAGACAAAATCATATCATTTGTAGCAACATGGTTGGAGCTAGTAGGAATCATACTAGCAGAAGTAAAATAGAAGAGAAATGCCAGGTGGTCTTATGTATATGTGGGAAATAGGGAAAACGAACAAAAGGACAAGAAGAAGCTAAAACTAACAAACTCACAACAGAACTAAAGCATGCAGCAAGTGATAGGAAGGAAGGGAAGGTAAAAACAGGGGATGGATGAGAATAAGAGTTCAAGATAATGATTCACAGGTGATATGGTGGTGGGAGAACCTCAATATAGAGAACCATGTTCTCATTACTTCATTTCTGGCATGCTCTGATAAACTATTGAATGTTTGCCTAATGATCATGGAGGGAAAAGCAAGATATCCTTGACGATCTATAGAGCAATCTTTGTGGAATGCCTCCGTCAGGTCATATGCTGGCCAAACTTGAGCAGTCTTAAAGTAAACTTACTTTAGCTGGTTTCCTGGTAAAGATATGCTTGTAACCATGTGAACCTGAACCAAAATCTTCCTTCTATACTGATTGCTTCAGGTTGTCTATAAAAGTCTGGTTCTATATAAACTCGAGGCCACAGTCCAGACAGTGTTCTTGAGTTCAAACTGTACCTCCCCCTCAGGACCATTCAATCATGTAGTGGCTGGGACATGACATCTTGGGGTATACAATAATGTTGTTTATATAAATATAAGATATAAATATATATATTATATATAATATATATTCAGTAAAAAAATTGAAAAAAATTTGGAGAATTGGCAATGAAGTCCTGCATGGATATAAATCCTAAGTTATAAGATACAAAGGTATATTTAAGGAGATTGAATATGTGAAGATGAAAGTCTTTAGCTCCCAAACTTAGTTAAAAGCTCACTGATGAAAAATATCAGTTCAACATATCTATTTTCTACTGCACAAGTGACCCTATCTCATTATTCTACTTTTACATTACATTACATTTCAATCATACATGCACATTACATGTTCTACAAAGGACATCAAGTTCTTTATTCTTCAGCACAGATACCAAACAATTTCTTCATCACAGTATAATTTTAATTAAAATAAACTCCAACTTGAGCTTATGGTTGGAAGCTTAGCACACATACATCATTGCCATTTTAATCCAATGATCTTATGATCTTTGCTTCTTATTTTAATGTTCACTAAATTAAGTTAACCAATAAAATCCAAAGTATTAGATAGCAAAAAAAACAGACAAACAAAAACAAAGAAAGAAATCGAGAATAAGGCAAGGAGAAAAACTTGCAGAGCAAGTAAAACTGGAAAAGTAGAGATATTCAAGTTGAAATTTAAAGAGCAAACTTGATGAATGACAAATTATATTTGTTTTAAGATTTAAATTGTATAGCTAGTACAGAGACACTGGGCAGGTCAACATGTCTTTGACCTTTGTCATGTCTGAAGGGAAATACATTCATGGAGATCCTCTACGCTGAAATTAATCTTTCGTGTTGATAAAATAAAAGTGATGTGTCTGTCTCAAAGAAAGGGACATTTTGTCTTCCGTTACCTTGTGGATGCCTGGGGCAGGAAATCTAGCCACTGTGGCATTCTGGTCTTTAAAAAAAATCTCATTTTCTATTTGTCACAGTAAGTCAGTCATGGAGTATCAGTTCAGTGAGGCAATGTAGTTATCTGTGTTCCTTTTAAATCTCTTCTTTTCAGAGTCTACAAAGGCACCTTTAAGCATTTAGTGACTTTTATACCATATTTTCAGAAAAACATTGCCTCATTCTTTTGGGTGTGTGTTGATATAAAATCTTCACAAATTACTTAAGATTGACTGATATATTTATTTGCAGACTTATGTGTTGTCCATACAAGTTATTTGTGAATGCAACACTATTTACAATAACCAGAATATGGAAGCAATCCAAATGCCCCCAAATAGATGAATGGTACAGAAAGCTGTGGTCTATGTACACGATGGAATGTTATTCATTAATCAAAGAAGACAAACTATGTCATTTGCAGCAATATGAATGGAGCTAGAAGGACTCATGATAGCAGAAAGAAGTCAGAACGTAAAAGAGAAATGCTGGTATGACCTCACTTATAAAAGGGATAAAGGGAAAACAAACAACCAACCAGACAAGAAAAAATTAGAAGTAAATTTTAGTGAAATTGAAGCATAGAGCATGAGAGGGGGAGGGGAGGGGGCCAGGGGTGGGAGGGCCACAAACAACTAAGACAATGTGGGTGATAAGGTGGGTAGATAACAATATAAAGTAACATAATGAAAAAAGAAAATCCCCACGTAATCTACGTTGAGATTGTCGTATTAGTGGCCTCTTAAATTGCACGGTCTACCTATCACAGTGTCAGAGAGCCGCATCTCCACAGAGGTGAAGTGTCTTGTTCCCTGCTCCACCTCAGGAAGGGGGAAGCTGAGCAGTAAGGTGACCCAGAGACAGGGGTCACCTGGAGAGAGCCAGGCTTACCTGCAAGAGGTAGAAAGACCCGAAGAAGCTGCACAGCTTTGGACTTCCCCAGGGACCTTGGGGACATGGCAAGAGACACCTGGATTTAGAATATGTGGCGACACTTGGAGAAACCCTGTGAGGTGACTGGCCATGGTGACTGGTACCTGGACGTTTCCGTGGAATTTGCAGGTCTCTGCCCAGACTCACCCCCTCACTCCCTCCTGTTGCTTTCTCTTAGCTCCCTGTCAGAAGATGCCTCAGGCACCAAAGGTCCCGAGCCTTAGCAATCTTGCTTTGGGTCAATCCTGTTAGGCTGGGCATTTTCCCACTAGGGAGTGGGTAACTTTGGGCATAAAATGGCAAATTAATATTCTTCACGCTCTCTGCACACTAGCCCTATTAAAGTTTGCTCTCACTGAAAATATGCTCTGTCTGTACGGGGGTGGGTGGCAGTGACCCTTTAGAGATTTCAAGTTTGAGGGCCCCATGCTACTTGTAATGGAACCATCCATTGCCGATTGTTGCAGACGCCTCAGGTTCACCAATCTGTATAGTATAGCTGTATAGTTTTTTGTTGTTGTTGTTTGTTTTATTTTATTTTATTATTTATTATTTTTTTTGAGACTAAGTCTTTTGCCATTTTCCCCCATGGAACTGCAGGCTCATGTTGCCCGGGGTACCACAGACTCAAGCCATTCCCAGCCTCAGCTTTCCAGGTAACTGAGATTACAGGCATGCGCCACCATGCCCAGCTATTTTTTTAGAACTAGGTCTTGCTATGTTGCCCTGGACTGGATTCCAACCACAATCCCCAGTCCCAGCCACACTCCATGGGCTGATGCTTACAGGCACGTGCCACCGTGCCTGGTTGTATAGGTTCTTTTTCGATTTAGCAGTTACACAATACATGGGGCAGGGCAGGACCAGGGATCCTAGAGGTAGGGGAGCCCCCCAAGTCCTAGAAATCTTCACATTCTTTCTATGCTCTCTTTCCCTCTCTCTCTCCCTCTCTCTCATTTTCTTGTGCTATGAAGCTCACATGTATATGTTCTCTCTCTCTCCTTTTATCCCCTTTCCCCTGGGCCCAGGTGTTCACACTTGAACCATGCATACACTCAGTAGACTCTAGAATCATAAGGAAGATGCAATACAGGTACTGCTATACAGGCTAATGGAAAAAAAAAAGCCTGACTTACCCAACAGTATCCCTCAGTCGGTAAACCATGATTCAATAGACAGGATGATTAACTCAAATGCAAAGATTATTCATATTTCCTAAGCTTTTACATGATACACTTTCCTCTGTTCAAAGACCCCAAATGAGATACCAAAATGCACTTGGTGGCGGTGCAACTTAAATTCCTCTTGACTATCAAAGTTTTCTGGCTTTCTGTGTCCTGTATTGTTTTGAGAAGTACTCATTCTGGTATTTTGTAAAACAGCTTTCAATTGGAATATTTCTGATATTCTTGTCATGATTGTACTATGGTAACGAGTTTTTGGTGGGAAGTTTAGAGTGCTAGAGTATCATTCTCATGAAACATGTAAAGGTGCTGTATTTAACAACGGAAAAATAGAGAAAACATAAACCCTAATTGTTTGGTTTGTTTGTTTGTTTGTTTTGTATACTGAATATGGGAGCCGGGTGTGGTGGTGCACGCCTGTTGTCCAGGCACTGGGAGGCAAGAGGCTTGGGATGTTTTGAGTCCAGGGGTTCAAGACTATCCTGTACAACACAGCAAGACATGGTCTCAAAAAAGCAGCCGGGTGCAATGGCAGGTGCATGTAATCCCAGCTACCTGGGAAGCTGAGACTGAGGATCGCTTGAGTTCATGGTACTACTCCAAGGAACTACTTGAATCTGTGGTATCCCGGGCAACATAGCGAGACCTAGTTTAAAATCATATATATTTAGATAGATATAGATACACATATATATCTATATCTATATATATGTTAATATTGGTAAGGCTGTAGAGCACCCTGGAACCCCCAAACCTGCAGTTCCATATGGGTTCAGTCATCTACTGTATAAAGATAATCACACACTGAGCTTAAGGAACTGTAATTGAATAGTGTGCTTAGAGAAAACAGAGAATACTAGTTTGCCAATGAAATGATCCAAATTGCCCATTCCT
Organism: Uropsilus gracilis; assembly: GCA_004024945.1. Lineage (NCBI taxonomy): Eukaryota > Metazoa > Chordata > Mammalia > Eulipotyphla > Talpidae > Uropsilus > Uropsilus gracilis. The sequence goes on from PVHY01002772.1 coordinate 40,022, forward strand.
TTATGATGTGCAAAGAGGTGAAACAGGGCTTTATTAAGGGGTCCTCCATCAAGCAGCACCTCCTTTGGCAATTAGAAAGGCATCAAAAGGCAGGTTTTCTTAGTCAGAAAGTGTTGACAAGGTTATAAACAGAGGAAAGATAGATTATCCCAGAGAAAACCATTTTCCCTAAGGGTCAGGCAGAGATCTCATTGGATAGAATTCCTCATTAGTGTTGATCAGCAAACTCCAGATGGAATAGTTAAGACATCTGCTTTTGGGAAGGTGGAAACTAATTATATATTAAGTCTTCCTGGATTTTGTGGTGAACAACTCCAATTTGGGCCTGTTGTTTGTTACTTTTTTATAACAATAGGCACTGATGAATTTCTAGAACTGTTCTAAGACAACATTAAGTTCCACCAGATACAGTATTGAATAAAAGCATCAGAGACAAAAGTCTGTTGGTTTATTTACATAATACATCAAAATTTAACCAAATATATCTATGGTCCATGAAGAAATCGTGGTTCTTGGAGAATTTACTGGTTAAAGAATTAAATTAACTTTCTATGGTTTGATATTGTGTTTTGTTTCTCTATAGACTGGTTGCACGGATAGGTTCACTTAGTGAAAATTTATTCAGGAGTATACTTCTGATCTGTGTGCTGCTCGGTATGGCTTATGATATTACAAAGCAATGCTTACAAATGGAAACAGAATGTGTCACACTATCAAAGATTACTATTTACAGAAGCAGAGCAGAAGGATATGAAAATATTCCATCATGCAAAACAAATAATAACAACGCCACCTGAACTTGGAGTCAGCAAGGCTCAATAATTGCTCGATAAACAATGACGGGTAGTGGAATATTTCAACAAAAAGGATGCCTTTTTGGCATATGGATTATTTTGAGCTGATTATTTTTACGAAAGTGAACCACAGTCCTGAACTTGGCAGCAATGAGAGCACCCAGTTGGAAAGACCTTTGGCCTACTTTTGCCCTGTGGTTTGTATTTGAGTGTTTCTGGCCTCTTTCCTTACTAAAAGAATCTGCCAATCTGCGTCCCCACCTTAACACTTGTTTTGGTTCTAACCTGAATCAGTGCTCTCCAAATTGCAATTGTCTATTTCCAAATAAACCTACTTTAGTTTATTATTTACCTTTCTGTTCTCCTATTACTAAAGAACAAAATTAGTATCATTTGGATATGAAGTTTTAGAAAAGAAAAAGAACAAATTGTATTTACGTAGAGGATTTACATAGTTGTGAATTTCAGAGGAAATGGAACAGACTGAGGGGTTTTGTCCTGAACTAAGACACACAATAGTTAAGTGGGATATGGGAGACACTCACCTAGCACAAACCTAGTTACCTTAGATATTTGCTCTATCATCAAAGGTTTTCTCGGAAATTTTTTTCCAGCAATGACCCAAAGTTTGGCTAATCTTAATTAATCTGGATTCATCTATGTTGCTAAGGTAATGGTAATAGATGCTCTTAAAGCCACTAGGGTCTCAATTCAGCTTTGTCCCCCATGCCGAGATGACACCAATAGGAAAAGTTTAGTAAGGGAATCTGAAGGAGACCTGTCTACAAAGAGAGAATTCCTATTCCCCAGCATCCATTATTCAGAACATCTAAAGCAAATTAAATGAAATGATTAAATGTATGCATGTTATAAAGACTTACTGAACAGCCATCAAGTAGACTAAACATGTGTCCTGTGGATCAGCCAACCAATGAAATATGCCTTTATGTGTATAAGTAGTCATATATACAGGAGTTTTGACAAATGGTCAGAAAGTATATATAAAGTATATATATATACACACACACATATATATTTGCAGAGAATTTACATGATATATATGTATATATACATATATATATACTATATATACTATATATATTCAGCGATGCCATAACAATCATATATTAAATTTCAAGAAAGCAAATTTATGTTTTTTTGGGAATGAGTTAAGTGCAATCATGATAATAATCAAAGCAAATTTACATTTTTTTGGGAATGAGCTAAGTGCAATCATGATAATAATCAGCTAGGGTTGGCTGATATTTTCTAGCACATCTTTGTGCCAGAAAGTAGCTGCACTCAATTTATAATCAACTAAAACTTCATTTCTCATTTTTGTTTATGTTTAGATGAATAAATGATATCTTCGATGTATCCTTCGAGGTTCTATTTTCTTTAAAGTTAGGAACTACATTTTTTAAAAAGAGTGAGCCCCATGAGATCTCTAGACAGCCCTCATTTTTAGTCTATAATTAGATATTTAAAGAAGTTTCCGTATAGAATAAATATCCAAGAAGTCTGTAGAGATTGGCTATCCTCAACCATGGTTTCCATACCTACCACACAGTAAACTTGGGCATGGTCCTTCAGGATAGTCATGTCACTGCCTTTACTCATAAAAGCAGGATCATTATCAGCTCTTTGTAGGTCTGTGTTATAAAAATCAATAAATGTTTCTAATGAACTGGGCATCAACTTACATATAATCCATATTTTGATAGCTATATGTAACATATATACTCACATAGTTGTGTTATATATAATCATAAATTCAATAATACATATTATATGTAATCATAGTCAATAATTATATATAACCAATCTTGTATTTGATCATGTGAAAATATATAATATATATAACAAGTTATATAGAGTAATGTGTTGCATATAACATATAATTGTTATGTATGTTACATATGATGTGCATGCTGCATACTATATATAACAAATATTATACATGTTATAAAATGTAATGATATTTTAATTACTAGAGTAACTTAACCTGCATCAAACAAAGTGATTATAGTCATAATAATTACAAAATCTAAGCATTTAGACTCCAGAGTCTTAGCACTCAGTAAATAAGCTATATTCTTCTTCTGCCATTTCAGCCAATAACAGTCATCCTTCACATGTCTAACTTTGTCCTACACACATCCAGTATCCTGTTGCACAAAGCATGCTTGATAATATAGCATCTGCACTGACGAATCTCTAAGTTGATCTTATGAAGAGTATCATGGAATTAGCTTATTACCATTTTTTTCTCATAAAAATTATAGATCATGAGATAAATCCCAGTTACTAGGCTTCTCAATGCAAGTGACTTCTCAGTGGATGCTATCAAAACCCGAAGAATAAACACCATGCCCTAAATCAAATTTCACAATCAGCATTGTAGGTGATTTCCTGTTGCCTGTCAAATGAGAGTTGATGGCAAAACTAAGAGCTAGTCATGAATATTGTAATGTTAGTGGGACAATTTAAAGAATGCAACAAAAAAAATCATGGATCTACTAACAAACTGCAATTATTTCAGAGTCCTAAATAATTAGGTAAATCTGTTTCAAACACAATGCTTTGATGGCTTTTATTTTAGTTCCTTTGCCAGTGCTTTATTAGATATTTTAATGTCAAAAAGTCATGTGGTTGACTATTTGTCGCTGTTTGTATTAAAAATGGGGCTGATTATGTGAGTTATATATACTGATGTGTTAACCATGACATTCCTTTTCGGGTAAGATTTGAGTTAAACAAAATGAATGAAAAAAGAAATAAAACTTCGAAAATAATGTAACTTGCTCAAAAAGATGGATGCTACAATAATTTCAATGTATTGACTAGTGGTCTTGTCCTGGTTGAATTTGAATCAAAATCTTGATAGTTTAGTTTCTACCATATCATAAAAATAGCTGCATTAGCTTAATTTATGAAGAAATGGGAATATTTCTTTGGTCAGACTGAGTAACAACATATCACTCTGCTGTCAAGAACTAAAAATAAGAGTATTTTTAGTTTGCCCATGAGTTTATATTTATGATTAAACATGGAGAATCATGAGTACCTCAGTCAAATATGTTAGCATAAATTCAGACATTCAAGGTATGTTTGAAACTTTAAGATTTCCCAAACTCTACTGCATGGAAAATAAAGATTTGCTGCAAAATTTCAGGAAATCTGAGCTCATTCTAACTTTTAATTAAGAAATTATGAAAACCTACCCTCTATATCATCTTCATAGAGTATATAGTATATGTTGCATACCATTTGTATGTATTACGTATGTAATGTATTACGTTTAGTAACTGGGGCTTCAAAGACGAGTAATAAATTTTTTCTTGGAGAGCTTTAGACATTTGGAGCTAATAGATAGGAGGTAGCTAGCTAACTGATAGATACTTTGTGTTGTATGTACTAATAACACACATTTAACATGGTAAATGTAATGAAATTCATCTTGAATCCATTCCTCAGTTTAAACCCCAATCACCCCTACTTTTGCTAATTCATTTAATGGTACCAATTTCTCTCTCTCTTTTTTTTTCTGTTGGGGGGTCTTTTTACTTTTTAAAATTTATTTAGACATAAATTTCATATCTTTGTAATACCAGGGATTCACCCCCTCCACCCTCCCCACCATTCCCCCCCTTTACCCCCTGTCCAAAGTTGTGCGCTTCAGTTTGGTGCTTAGCTTGTTTTGACTTTTCCTCATGGCTTTTGTTTATTTTTTTCCTATATCCCACATATTAGTGAAAACATACGGTTTCTGTCTTTTTCTTTTTGACTTGTTTCTGCTAATATGATTTCTTCTAAGTACTTCCATGTTATCATAAAATCATCAAATTTGCCATTCTTAATTGATGAGTAATATTCCATTGTGTATATATACCACATTTTTTTTCATCCAGTTCTCTGTTTTGGGGTACTTAGACTGCTTCCCAAGTCCTTGCATTTATAGTGCTGCAGTAAATGTCTGAGCACAGGTGTCCCTTTGTACCCACACTGAGGTCTCTTTTGGGTAGATTCCCAAGAGAACAATTGCTGGGTCAAATGGTAGTTCCAATTTCATTAATTTGAGGGTCCTCCACACAGCTTCCATAGTGGTTGGACCAGTTTACATTGCCACCAGAAGTGTAAGAATGTTCCTTTCTCTCCACATCATGTACAAAAATCAACTCAAAATGGATAAGACTTAGGTGTCAAAACTTGGGCAAAACCTTCCATGAATTACATTTCATAAACCCTTTCTGGACACATCTACAGATGGCAAAAAAAAAAGGAAGACAAACAGATGGGACTACATCAAACTAAAAAGCTTCTGTACAGCAAAAGAGATACAAAAAAACAAAAAACAGAAAAAGCAAAAAGAAGCCCAACCGAATGGGAAAAAATGTTTGCCCTCCACAAGAGTGATAAGGGTTCAGTAATAAAGATCCACAAGGAACTCACACAACTAAACAAAAGCAAAACAAGAAACCCAATCAAAAAAAGGGGGAGAAGAACTAAAAAGACACTTCTCCAAAGAGGAAATACAAATGGCCAACAGGCACATGAAAAATTGCTTAACATCTCTAGCAATAAGGGAAAGGCAAATCAAAACCACAATGAAATACCACCTTACATCAGTAGGAATGACCCACATCCCAAACGGGCAACAACTAGTGGTACCAATTTCTACCCAACATGAACATTCATAAGGAATGTTCCAAATCTCTACTCTTTCCAAGATAAACCCTACCCAACCACGTACTAAATCCTACTATTGTTAAGCCTGACTGTCTCTCAATTTATTCTTTCTATAGTTACTTGATTTGTATAGTTACTATAGTAGGTTCTTATTTAAATCTCCCAGATTTCTATTAATATATCCCCAAAAGTTCTCTACATTCAATTTATTTTACCTTTTCCAAGCAATTGTTCATATTTCTGGAAGAATGATCTACTTAAAACATGAAACAGGCTATGTGCTTTCCATTCATAAAACATCATTACATAGATGACTAAGTTATTTTAAGTCTACTCTTTCACCCATGCCATTGTTTATACCTCAAACTTTAGTGATTTGAGAAATTGTTTCAAAAACTATTTCAAAAACAATACCTAGTCATGTGGTGCTCAGTGTACAGGCAAGTGCCTCTGGATGAAGTGTTCTAACACAGTGGTCACTGTGATATCATTTTTGCATGCATTTCACCACCAACTATGACACTGCACTTAAATTTGTTTGGCCATGAACACTTATGAGCCATAGTAAGGGAATATAAAAACAGCAGGACAATGTACAGCTATAGAAAAGTTAGTTCGATATTTATTTTATATTATATACTATAAATAATAAAGTGCCATTTTACATAATGATGATTTTTTTATATACATACAATGCACTTTAGATTTTTTTTTTTAACTTTTGAATGATCAAATACTGTTTGGGGAATACTTGATCACATTACTGAGGTATGACTACAGCAGCCCATGTACAGAATTGCAAATAAACAGGCTGAGTCATTAATGATGGGGTTAATCTTTGAAGAGACTGCAACATGATTGCATGTCACTGGCTGTTATGCAAATTCACAAGATACTTGAACTGTGCATTTAAAATATACAGTAATTGTAAGATCTTGTTATCTAACAAATGACATTCCTCCAAAAAGGATTTCATGTTGTGTATCTGCAGTTTGAGGGTATGGGATTCTGTGTGTGATGCCACCCATTCCAAACAAGAGCTCACAGAAGAAAGGAGACACACAGCATAAGGGCAATTTAATCCTCTTTCCCTGACATCACAAGTCCTACAGAAAGTGAAAATAATGCATACTGGTTTAAAATCGAGACAGAGCTGCTAAGGGTAGAGGCGTACTTTCCCAGTTATGGGGGAAGGTCCCTGAGGTCATACTTGGGCTCTTCTCTCATTTTCATTGTTATTTCCAATCACTTCAAATTCCAACTACTCTCTTTTCTTGACTTTCCTAACCCCTCATTTTATTTGTTTTTGGTTCCACCTCATCAGCTGCTTCTCTGCTTCTATATAATTTCATTTTCTTCATTTCGAGTAGTACATGTAATACTTCCCATGGTTGTTCATAGATTCAAAAACCCCTCACAGACTATTTTCACATTCCTGATTTCTAATATCAAATGTCCAGTTTAATGGATAATTTTGGAACTTTTTGAAGGTATCCTCACAAACTTGGACTTCAATCATGTTTATACAAAAGTCCTAGGTCATATGTAAATATGAACTGTTAATTTGGGGATGCCGGGACTTACCTATTCGCTCAAAGTTAATTTTCTTCTCTGCATCTTCTATATGCATGCAAAGTACTTGCCTGCTGGATGTTTGAGTTACAAGAGCTGATTGATTTCTTCCATTATGGTATTGGATGTGTCAATTTCTCCTTTCTATTATGTCTGTTCATGCTTCGTAAGTTTTTACATTTATGCAAAATTATGATTACTAGATCTTCTTAAATGTTGTTTGTTTTTTTATCATTAGTCCATGCTATCACTTTTATCTATAGATGATGTAAAACTAGAAACCTATTAAATCCAAGAAACCATGTGACAGGGTGTGGCACTGACCTGGCCTTGACTGTAGTGACTGTTGTTGAGGAGGTTGGAGGAGCGAACCCAGACCCATATCCCTGCAGGAGCTTCCTGACACTCTGGGTTCTATGCCTATATTACCACTAAAAGTTGCTGGCTTCTTTTTTGGACTATGTGGCTCCTACCAATGGTCACCCCATTGGAAAGTGCTCCTGCCCTTCCAGAACTGCATGGATGGTTACAGGAGCCCTAGCAATGACACCCTCCCCTTCAAGGGACAACCTCAAAGAACAGACATCATCTCTTTTACTCCTAGATCCCTTCCTGTTTGTGGACTGGGTTCTGCCCTTTGGAGTCACAGCAATCAGTTCTGGGGTGCACTTTCTCTGGTATGTGCTTGTACTAAAGATCTGGTACTAGAGACCTCAAGCATTGGTGACTGGAACCCCTGAAAAAACCCACAAGATCTACCCAAGTTGGATGTAGCTCCTGAGCTCTGTTACTGGTGCTGTTGTCCCAGTTCACTGGATGGATCGGATGTCATTTCCCCAACTGGTGATGCTCTGCATCTCTGAATCTCAACCACAGTGTCATCACCTGGACCTCAGTAGTTTCATCTCCACCCTCCTGCTCCAGCCTGGCCGCTAGTCACAACCCACACAAATCAAATTAGCTTCCTTCCTTGATACTCAACTTCTGGGTAATGTTACTTTCTGTGCAAATCAAAGATCTGGAAAGATTGTCTTTGCTCATCTTTGTGACTGCTCACAATAGAAGTGCATCAACATCTTCATTGTGACTAGTCATGTGTTTGGAATGAGATCTGCATACTGTGTTGTGTTTTTATTCAATATACTGTTTCATTGTTTCTCCTTTCTGAGATTTGGTGTTTTGTTGATTGGCTCTATTTTTTCCCCAATCTGCAAGTTTAGCAGCTATGTTGGCAGGTTTGATTACTCATTTTCTCTGCATTTTACACATATAGATTTAGCATTTTTCACTAATTGAAATTACCATTTATACTTTTTCCTAATCAGACCAACCCAACATATTTGAAATAGACTTCAAATTTGTTGCACTGCCATAATTACTATTGAATACATTTATTCTGAATAGTTTTAAAAAAATAAGTAGACATTCTTATATGCAAACTATAGTTCCCCAGTATCTTGGTTGGCTGTTAGGTCATTCCTTCCTATGTACTCAAGTTCCTCATTGTTATGATTTAACTTATTCCTTTACTAGTTCTTTGACCTAACAATTGTACATTTTTTTTTTCTTTTTCATACTCACTCTTGGAAGAAAAAAATAAACAACAATTTTACTCGGCCACAGAATTCTAGATCAAGAGTTATTTTCCTGCTCTACTTTGGATACATTAATTTATTTCTTACTGGGATATAGTTTTGCTGACAAAACATCCACTGCAGAGTTTATTGATATTCCTTGGTAAGTAGTCTATCTTTCTCCTCTAGACACATCTAAAATAGTCCCTTTATACTGCATGGAGTGAAGTTTTATCACCGTATTTTAAGGCATGCCTTTTTAAAAATTTTGCTTTATTGGAAGAAAAGCAGATACAGAGTCGCGCACATAACATCAGAGGTATAACAAGAAGCTACTTAGTTATCTTCCACTCACACTTCCTACTAGTGCCTATCAGGTAAAAAACTGGAACTTAGGAAGGAAGAGAAAACTTTCCCTACCAGTCCTATCCAATCATTACCCCACTCCTTGTTTCGTCATCAGTGAGTTAACACAATGTGAAAACCTGATATTTTAGGTGTACTTAGCCTCTTTTGGAAATATGCATCTGTGTTCTTTTGTGGAAGAAGATGTTCATATTTTGTCCAGATTTGGGGATATCATTTCCAATCACAGAAAAATTATACCATACATTTAAGGATAACACATTCCCAGAATCACACATTCCCAGAATCACACATTCCCAGAATCATCCTCCCCCCAAAAAATATAAATAAAAACACTAAAGTTTACATAATTCCAGTTTCTATCTGTTGTACACTTCTAATTATTTCTGGTTTGGTATGTATTTTCAGTTTCTGTATCTGTCAGATATAACAATATTTACAAATAAATAGATTTTTATTTTACTCATTCTCTCAATTGCTCTTTCTGCCTACACTTTCCTTTATTTTTGCTCACCATGACTTCTTTTTCTTCCTCTGACTTTATTTTGCCTACATTTTTCAGGTCATTGAGGTGTGATAATGGACATCAGCATATTAGCTTCAATCATATTAATGTGGTTCCCTCAAGTTAGTAGGTTGAAGTTCTCTTTCCTTATTGGAATTATCTTCACATAAGAAACTACTATGGTTAAATGCGTCCTCAAGTTTGGGAGGTTGGTCCAATAGAATACTGCTAAGAGATAAGAAAGCATGCTATCTTCTCTCTCCAGTGAGAACATAACTAGTTGTTGACCATGGGTCAAGAGGAAGAAGGCTGTCACCTATGTGACTTTGGTTACAAGACAGTGACCTTAGTCAACAGACGGTGACCTTGCCAACCTTGCTGGGATCCTGACTTTATACATCCATTCTTCACAATAATGAGAAATTATATTCTGCTATTAAAGCCATCCAGCCTGCAACAATCTGCCATGGGACCCCACACTGAAAAAAGTGGAAACAGATCACAGATTGCCACACACCTTCTGCTTTAATCTATGCATTTATTAAATAAATTCAGTTTTCCGATATTTTTTCTTTTGCTGTATCCTACATGTTTTTCATGTTGTTGTTTCACTTTCATTCACCTGAAAAGTTTTTCAGAGGGTTTTTACCTGCATTTTTGGGCTTAAAAGTTCCTCCTTTACTCATAGATGATTTATAAGTTTGCTTTTCAGTTTCTTAGAGTTCAGGGATTTTCTCATTTTTTTATTTTATATGATTGTAGTCAGACCACACTTCATAAAATTTCTGTCACATGGTGTAGAGCATAGTCTGTCTTGGTATATGCTTGGTGAGCACTTGTGAAAAACAAAAACAATACATCTTCTGTGGACGTGTGTGGTGTGTTCTAAAAATCTCAATCATGGACCTCATTATACAATTTCAGGGTGGAGACAGAAATGTTAGACCTCTTGATGGTGCATTGCTGGTTCGAATGAAAGCCAGTACCCACATTTTTTTTCCAGTGTTGGTCTGGATTTCTATAATTATTTCTAAAAATGATGTGTCTTGTAAGCTATCTATTTTCTGGTTCTTTGGTGAGAAAGTGCAGGGTTTTTTAGGGTTATTTTTCTTTATTCCTGTACCCTTTTGTATTTCCAGTAGCTAGTTTCTTCAGTTCTAAGTCTGTGATATATGAAACAAAACAAAACAAAAAGAAAAATTGGGATCTCACTCCTAGGTAACTATGTCTCCCAAGATACTATCTGATTAGCTTTCCCCCTTCACCTTTCAGAGTTCTCTTGTGATCATTGTATACATCTCATTTCAAGGGTTTTTCTTTGTATTAAGAGGGAAGGATGGGGGAAAACACATCGATTGGACTTTCTTGAACTAGGAGCTCTGTAGAATCCTTTTAAATCTAAAAAAAATTGAAATCATTTTTATCCGTATTGCTTTTAAGCCATACATTCTAAATCTTGTACCTATACAGAGAGGTTTTGAACTCTATTTGAGAAATTCACATATATCCTTATTGAAACTGCTTATTTCAGAATTATTTTATTTCAAAAAGTTAAAGAGATTAACATATTTTTATCAGGGGTTTTTCTTATGCTTTTCTATGTCATCTGTAAATTTAATAAGAACTTTTTCCATAATGCTTTTCAATTATTAATATTTTTTTTGATGGAATGGAAATAGAACTCTAAATCAACACATCACATACTTCATTCCATCACTTACATATTTATACAACTAGTAGTTGCTTTTATGATGCCTTCTCATCACCAACTATTGCATAAACAATTAATCCTAAAAATCTGACAAGCTAACAACTTTCAAGAAAAAAAAAATTCTACTTCCCCCAACTTTGCATCTTGAGTCAGTGAGGAAAAGAGATTCCTGCATATACCTTTACATGTATTACAGGAAATACAGTGAATACTGTTACAATAGAGATGCACAATTTATAAGCTGTGTTATTTGTGCACATGAAAATAGTGAAAGACATTTGAGATGGAGAGGTAGGTATTATAGTTTGCTGGAAAAGTGACTAGGTCTCACGGTTTCATCATATGTTTTCCAATGTAAATATATGAAGCAAGTTTGATTTCTGAGAACTTCAATATTAAAGGAGTGTTATCAAACAGAGCAAGATGAGCAATTATAATGACTATTGCTAAACTAATTGTCTCCTGAAACTGAAAGATAACTTAGAAAATGAATTTTATTATGACTTTTTTTTCTTTTGGTGACATGAAATAGTTTTCTATGATTACCTAAAGAAACATTTTTGAAATGAAATGAAACCCAGAGCTGTTTCACTCCAAAGTACAAGTTCCTAATCCCAACTACACTATTTCTCCACATACAGAATTTGACATGAGATCACCCTAATGCAATATATATAGCTATCGCTATAGACATAGATGGAGAAATATCTCTCATTTGAGAGGGGTTAGTGTGTGATATATAATTATCTCTAAAAGGAGATAGTTCACATACCTTTTAATTCATACACCATGACTATCAGTGCTCCAAAAAGATTTAAATAAACCTTCAGAAAGATGAAACTCAAATTTTATTCCCTGACAACTGCTTCTTTGAAAAGACTGAGATACATTCATTGAACACATATTCATCTGAGGAAGTCTAATACCCTTTCTTGAAAGCTGAAAAGTCTGAAAAATGAGAGCATCTGAATTGATACCCTAGCTGTTCAAAGGCAGCCCAGAGCATGCCTTTAGGGAGGGCAACCAAAACCAACCTCAGATAATGGATCTGAATGTCCTGCTCAGTTGACTTGAGATGGAGCACACCAAGTTCTGAGTTGTGTTTCATCTAGCGTAGCTGAATTGGTTCTACCTTCAGTACTTTTGAATGCGGGCATTAAGTGATGCCTGCCTGACCCACCATGGAGATTTTAGCACAATCTATGGAGAATTTCAAGGAAAACAAATGCTCAAGGATGTCAAATACCACTAGGACTTTAAATCAGAAAAGGACTAAGAGTACTTAATGGGCTTGGTGCTAACAATCACTGATAACCTTAGTAATAAAAGTTTCAGTGGGAAATTGAAATAGGGAGTCAGATTAAATTGGGTTAAATAATGAAAGGGAGGTATATATGTAGACATGGGGACAAAGGTTTCTTATTTTTAAGAGCTTGACTATCAAAAGGAGTTTCGGAGCTCTAGCAAGACTATTTTTAAAGGTGTTTAAAAACTTAAACACATTTATGGACTGGGGGGAGGAACAACTGCAAAGTGAAAGATACACTGTGGAGTGTCTCAATCAGCAGGATACAGAGACCTGAATTTGCATATAAATTGTATAGGAAGAAGCTTTGGAGAAGGGAAAATGAAATCCAGATGGCTAGACATTTAGATAAACATATATAAACTAGTAAATCTACAGGCTAAGCCTTCAAAAGTCTGGATTATACAATGCAGGTTTTCATTTGGTTTTGAGAAGAAGAAGGAGAGGTCAAAAGCATTACAAATATATTTAGAAAAGTTTATGAGGGGATTGTAGAAAAACCTGAGGATTTAGGTGGTGAGATTTCCTTGCCTGTCTTTTCAATTGTGGATGTTATAATCAGAGTGTTCTTTTCACAATAAAGACAGGGGTAGAGAGAGAAATGATTAAAACAATGAGATCTTTGGAGCTTTAGAGACAAGTTGTGGTTTGTGGACCTTATGGACCACTTGTTAATATTTCAGTCCAGTTTCTTCATAGCTATGTACCAGTGAATTAGTTAGATAATAATAACAAAGTCTGTTTATTTACGTATACATTTTTTCCATCCCTATAGTAATCTCAGAATCTCTATTCCAGGAGGTAGTGTTAGGTGAGACAACATTTTGGGTTCTTGACCATCAAGTGTGAAATTATAATGAATGTATTTTATAAGCACTGGGGATTTAATTTAGTTTAGGAAAGAAGAGAAAATAAGACCCACAGTTAAAGGTAAAAGAAGAGTGAATCAGCTGAATTAGCTTATAATAGTATATGGCAGTGACAACTGAAGTCAGGTGGTACAAATCAAAGAGTGATGTGTTAGGTCAAAAATGCCAGAGGTAGAATGATTAAAAGAATACAAAAGGTCTAATTTATAGTCACTGCTTCTGACCCTAAGTCGCCCACTAGAGTTCTTTCTAGTTGTCAAGTTCTTGTGTAATCTGTTCCTCTTGAATGGTGCCTTAACCTATTTTCTTCCACTTGATCATACTGGTCTTGGGGCTACTCTTCTCCTATCAATTTACATTTTCTTTTGCTTATACTGTTTAGAAATCATTTGAGTATATGTTCTATTTATATAATACTCACACAGCTAAGGTTTGTTTTAAGAGCATATTGTTCCAAAGTGTAAAACCTAGCTTATTGGTAATTTCCAAAATATTGGTTCACTTGGATTTTCTAAAACACCCTCAATTTATAACATTAATTTCTATGAAGCCAAATATTTTCTAAGGAAATGCATTTGTTTTAAGTAGCTATTAAAATGGGATATAAATAACATTAATTCCCACTCAAAATTAATAATTCAAGCACAGCTGTAATGAAATTGACTTTACATTTAACTATTTCTACTGAAATGTCTTGCCAGAACATTGTGATCATCACTGAATTTTGACCCACTGTTTTAAAAACAATATTAAAGTCATTTTACTAAGCCTGTTTTGGGAAAAATGCAAATATTAGTAATCATAACTGGCAGCATGACACAAAAAAGAGGGAGTAAAGGACAATTTTCCATCAGATGGAAGAACATGATACCAATCTGAAAAAGTAATTCTGCCCAAAACATTTGAATATGAGTTTTAGAGCCTGTTACTCATGTACAAACATCAGATGTCAGAGTGAGACATGAATTAGTATACTGATAGTATGATAAGCTTTCAACAAAATTCAGACTACATAAATTTCTACAGGAAAATATTTTGTTTTGTCAATAAATATAAAGAAAGAAAAAATAAAAATAGAGCTAAAACTTTCTGGTAAAAGGTAGATTGTGTACACACACATACATATGGGGCTAAATTTTGTGGATCTTTCCATCCCAATCATCTAAATCTCTTTGGATTTTTATTCAAGCAAACAAAATGGACAGAACAAATTCCATAAGAAAAATGGGAAAATGTGAATATATAGAGACTATTGGATGATACAATTATTTTAATATGTAGGTAGATAGTGACATCCTGAATGTTTTATGAGATGTGATTTTCATATATGTATATATATAGTTATATATATTTATATATATAAATATTTAAATTTCCAGAAATTGAAAAATATAGTTCCCCCAAAATTTAAATATAAATATACCCTCAGATTTCACTGTAATTGCTGAAGCTATATGATTATTCTCAAAGGACATTAGTGTTATGGTTTCAAACTTTTTCATAATTAAATATTGAAGATTTTACACTAACTATATGCAGAGATGGTAGAGAAGCTTGTTAGTGATTTTTCATCTTTTTATTAAGCAGCTTGATTGACTTTTAATATTCAAAATAGATTAATTTGTTCTATTAGATTTCATAGGCAAAACCCAAAAAAAATTATCTCTTTATAATATGTAATTAAGGATTTTCAATTGTTAGTTTGACTGAAGGTGTTTCAAATTATTGCATTAGCTACAAATTAATTTCACTATTAATCATGTTTGTCTTATTAAAGGATTTCTAAATATTAACATGATAAAGAGAAGATAAATGCATATTCTAGAATAAGTTATACTTTTGGCCTTATTATCTCAAATATCTATATCCAATATTATACTCTTTTTTCCATACACTACAGGAAGGTAGTATATAAACACAGTAGGATTAGTGTGAATTTATCAGTGTAAATGGTGTAAATAGGACAGTAGAATGTTAAGTATAAAAATGCTCAGTCTAGTACAAGATTGGACCATTTGAGAATATTAAATAAATATAGTTGGTCTAAAATAGTATGGACCAAGGAACGAATGTGTTGAAATATATTTTGTCAGTCTAAGTTACACTGTAATTTGTAGTAGTACTGACTAAATCAAATATGAGAGAGTTTGTTGAGGAATGGATAGAATTACTGAGAAATAAGCAGCAAATAAAGCTCCTTAGGAAGGGAATTGTTAACAATGAACTGATAGACCAAAAATGTAGTAATTTAGGCCTGGCTCAAGACTTACTATCTAACTAACTACAGTTTCAATTTCTCCCAAAAGTGGAATGTTAAACCAATCAATCTACAATTTCATAGTTAACAGTAGAGAGGTACAGCTTATATGATAAGACCCCCCCAATCTACTCACTCCATACTTCCAACAGGGCCTTCCCCTCAAGGAAGGTGGTTTTGTCTGAAACAATCTTTCCATTTTTGTACTCCTCACACTGTTTTCTACTTGCTGTGTAGAATACTGAAGAATTCATTTGCCATTTACTATAGCCAATGAAATCTTCAAATTGACTGAGATGGATTTTGTTTTTTAACAAAGTGAAAATTTCAGAAAGGTAAAAAGTTGGAAAAATAATATAAACCACGTAAAGATCCTTGACATGGTCATCAGAAACTAAAAGTGGTTTAATACATTCCATACTTAGAATACAGATGACCCAAGGTTTGAGGTTAGAGGAAATGAAAGAACAGGAAAACCACTCATACACTCTTTCCATCTCTTCTATCCTAGTAACTGCAAGTGTAGTTTCACCACTCATCAGGATGGTAAGGCTAGTAGGAGGAAAGGTGGGGGCAGCAGAGATAGAGTTGTTCTGTTACTTATTTTTTCTCTGTTTTCTTCACTCCTTTCCTCTCTTCTACCTTTCTAATGGCATTTGAGGCTTGCATTTAATACTGAATCCAAATGTTAAGTAAACAGTTGCATTTCTGAATCTGAAAAGTTCACTGGAGAGAATGTTCAGGAGGTATAAATTTGAGTCATTATCCAACTGACTTCTTAAAGTTGCAAAATTAGATGAAATCCCCCAGAAAGTGTGTACAGAACAGAGAAAAATGTCAATGACTATTATTGGAATATTTTGCCATTTAGACTTGGAAAGAAAAAAGAAACAATCAAAAAACATAGTGAATATATATGTTCATATCATACATTCAGGAGATTAAGTATTTTCTATACTGAATATATATTTTCTATATATATTTCTATATATATTTTCTATACAGTTATTTTCTATAATGAAAGTATTCAGTTAAAATGCCTCGTGTCTGGCAAGAGTGTGTGAATGAACCAGTAAGTATGCTGCAAATACTGAGAAGGGTTCAGAATTTTAGAGTAGATTATTTTAAGAGTGGAGACAGCTCTAATTCTAATCATAGTATTTTAGATACCTCATATCTATATATACATGTATATATATACATACATACATATTTATATATATTTATATTAAATATATATCTTTATATCTATATAAAGATATATAGTATAGATATATATGGAGATTTTCAGACATTCAGACAGTGGGTAATATATGATAGTGCAGGACAGTGATCTCTGAGAGACAGGAAAGAGAGGATGAGAGGGATAATATGACTTGAGAAGGTATACAGGTACAGTGAAACAGTTGCCAGGTTCCTCCACACAAACAACAAACCTGCACCTGTATTGGGGCAGTTCTCTGAAGAAGAATTAGGATTTGAGAAACAGCATCTCCAGAAAGAAGAGAGAAAAATAATCTGAAAGCATAACAAAGCCTGAGACAAGGTCCCATCAGGAACCATAACATGACCTGGACCCAGAAGTTGAGTGGGTGATCAAGTACATGGACTCTCCTCCTGGGGACTCTGCCAAGTGCCTTTACATCTGAGGGGAATGCAATCCTTCTGGAGTGAATAACAGAGGTGCAGACCTCTGGGGGACAATGGGTCTCAGGGAGAATTCAGGCAGTTAAAGTGAACACCTGAAGAACTTATATTTGTTGAAAATAAAACCACAGAATGAGGAGCAAGAAGGAAGTACTGTTTTTTTGTTTGATTTTGTTTTCCTTGAGAGAAACTGCTAGATGCCTTCTTGAGGTTCCTTTTTGCATGTAGTGCAGGAAGAGGTCAATACAGCACTAGACAAAACCTACTAAGGAGCTAGTGACAGAGTGCAAATCACTCCTCCCGCAGGGGTTTTCCGATATCTCTAAGTGCTTTCTTCCATGATGCTCCACCAACCCACAGTGACTGCTGGTGTTTGGATTTCCAGGGAAACCTTTTGTGGAACTGCTGGGAGCAGACAGTAATTGCAGCTCCCTTCTGAGACTTCCCCACCATCAGCACTTACAGCCCCCAGGAAACACCTGGCCCTCTCCACTTTGGGCTCCACAACTTCCCATGACTCACAGGAATATGCATCCCCAGGGAACACTGTCTGAGGAATCCTCTCAGAGTGGGCAGTGGTAACAGCTACAGAGAGGGGTGGGCTTTCAGCCAGTTTCCATGGACCACAGAATAACCCTCCTTCCTCATCTGGGCATCCTGCCTGCTACTAGTACTTCAAACACCTATGTTAAATGCTTGTAGTCTGAGTCCATAGACTCTTAGCCACTCTACCCCTGAGTGAGTCTCAGGGAGAAAAACATTGCTTACAAAGCCTGCTGAGATCAGAGCTAGGTTTCAACTAAGGGGCTGGTGCAGTGTGAAGTGTCTGAAAACAGTTTTCTGAGAGAACTTGTTTCATTTGACTGTGACTATAGATCTTTTCCTCTGTTCAGCGTTACAGCAGCCAGAGAGGCCTATGCTTTTGGCTCCCTAAAACAGCTACTGCCTCCATGCCAGCATCCTCAGTCATCTCATTGTGGACTGACTTCATGGACAACCTACTTACTCTGATTCTTATGAGACTTCAGTTTTATACACTAAGACAAGATAAAATTTCTAAGATAAATACTTTACAGTCTTCAATTTTAACACAAGACTGTTATGTCAGAACATGGAAAGAAAAGCATTTATTGTAATTCATAAAATACTCACGTAACACCAAATACGATGAGAATGTAGAGACATCCACCACCATCAATAGACCAAAAGAAAAGTATGGGAAAACATCCTAATGTAACAGAAATAAATAGACTACCAGAAGAAGACTTCAAAGCAATAGCCTCAATGATTTTCACTGAAATTAAGAGAACACTGAATTAGAAAACAAAAAATTAGAACTACAAGAAAGAAAAAGAAAATATAAACGTTCTGAAACCAGGTGTAAAAAGAGGTAAACTAAACTAAACTTAGAAGGGAAAAGCTGGCACTGCAATCCAGACACTGCCAGGTTATTCCCAGCCTGCATGTTGCAAGACTGATCATGGTCAAGACAAACAAACAAACAAACAAACAAACAAACACAAACAGGATTTATTTACAAAGGATAGAGTCACTGATGACAGATGTGGTCCTCTTGTCTTACCCCAGTCCAGTCAGTCTCTAAGTCCTCAGCATAGGTCCTCGAGTTTCAAAATTCTGGTCCAAAGATTCTGGTCCGCATTTTTCCTCCAAGCCTGAAGTGGAAGTTGGGAAACAAAAGTACACATTCCACAGCTGGCCTCCTCTCTCTGTCTCTGAGAGGAAAGCTCCCAGCCTTCTTCCTGTCAATCCTTTTGTTCTTTGTCTCTCTGCTCTGTTTTGTTCTGTCTGTTCCCTGTCTCTCTGCTCTGTTTTGCCAGCTCTGCCTTGCTCCTGAAGCCTCTCCACTCTCTCAGAAGGCTTCTTATGTGATCTGCTCTCCTCCTTTCTCAAGGACCTTGGGCTCCTTAACACCCCACCAGCTGCAGCAACCCCAGCTCCAGGCACCTTCCCACTGTGCAACGAAAAAGTAATCTTAGGGACACAAACACCCAGCTCCAGCTCTCCAGCCTCAGGCTTCCTCTCTCTTCTTGTCTTCAAGAGCAGCTCTACTTCCTCTCATTAGCAAACTTGTGGCAAATGCTTGCAAAGCTCCTCTGCTCCAAGGACCATTGGTGAAAGCTCTTTACACTTTTCAAAGTTCAATGATCTTTGTCACTATGCTGTTCAAAAGTCCCAAATCCAAGAGGGAAATGAAGCCCCCTGCAATGTTCACAATCAAATCACTGAAATAGAATAAATCCTCCAGACTCTGCACATTATCAGTTCCAAAAAGGAATCCCTTTTTGGAACTGATAATGTGCAGAGTCTGGAGGATAAAGAATAAAGGTAAAGAATAAAGGTAAAGAATAATTGAGATAAAGAAATATGGTAGAAAGCACAACAGTAAGACTTAAGTTGCAAGATGGGATGGTGGTGGAAAGATATAAAAAGACAATTAAAACTAAAAGAGAGAATAAAAAAGAAAAAATACCAAGAAATGAAAATAGCATAAGAGATGCTAACATCAAGAGGAATAACATTTGCATTCTAAGTGTACCTGAAGGACAAGAGAGATAGTTGTAGAAATCTTAATTGAAGAAAAAGTAGCTGAGATCTTTCCCAAGGCTGGCTAATGACATAAATATATAGGTAAGTCAGAGTTCTAAGCAAACTAAACAAAAATATACCATTGTACTTAAAATGACCAATATTAAAGATAAAGTATCTTTAAACAACTAGAGAAAAGCAACACGTAACATATAACAAAAACAACACGTAACATTAGATCATCAGTGGGTTTTCTAAGTATAAATCAGACCATAGATCAGCAAGAACAGCATGATATATTCAAAGTGCTGAAAGGAAAAATACCTCCAAAAATACCTTCAGGAACCCTCAGCTAGGCAATCTCTCAGAACAGAAGGACAATTAAGAGTTCTAGAGAAAAGTTAACAGTTAAAGGAATTTATCCCTACTACTGTGACATATTTATAATAATACACTGGATTATCTAGATGATTTGGGAAAATCTGAAGCATCATGGCATCTTCCAAGAGTCAGATGAAAGGGAATAGAAAAACTAAGCTGAACAATAACAAAGAAATTGAGAAATTAATCAATGGTCATCCAAAAAGCAAATTCCACAACAAAGTGGTTTTACTACTGAGTCCTATCAAACCATCTAATATCACCTAATACCTAATACCTTTCCTTCTCAAACTCTTGTAAAAAAAAAAAAAAGTGAAGATGGATGGCTTTAAATGTATTTTATGAAGTCAGCATCACCCTGCCAACAAAAACAGACAAGAAAATAATAAAAAAGAAAGAAAATTACATACCAATAAACTCAATGGAAATGCAAAAATTATCAACAAAATCTCAATGAATAAAATTCAACAATACAATACATTGCGACAGTTATTTTAGCACCTAAGTGTGGTTCAATTATATAAATGCAATGAACCACATCAACAAAGGAAAGATCGAAAACATAAGGTTATATCAACAAACACAGAAAAATTTTGACAAGAATGAAAATCCACTTTTGACAAAACCTTCAATAAAATGAGGGTTGAAAGGACATTCCTCCACACAAATAAAGGGCAAATATGATAAACCCATGGCTAACATCACCCTCAATGGGGGAGGACAGAAAAACTTTCCCTTAAAATCAGGGAAAATGATGAGTTCTCTCCCACTGTTATTCAACAAAGTAATGGAAGTCATAGTCAAAACAATTTTTTAAAAATGCCAAATAAAAGCTATCCTAACTGAAAAAAAAGTATTTGAAGATTTGATATCTATAGATAATAACTGTACTTAAGAAACCAAAAACTTTCACTAAAAACTATCATAAAAATGAATTAGTACAGTGATGTAATAGGCTACAATTCAATATACAACAATTTGTTGGGGTTCTACGAACAAGCAGTGAACTAAAGAAGAAAGAAAATCCAGCTAAGAATCCCATTTACAAAACATCAAAAATAACTATGTAGATGTAAATGCAAATGTGAAAACTGTAACACAATATTACTAGAAATTGTAAAGAAATACTGATTTCCTGTCGCTGAATTAAAAGAATTAACCTCATTTAAGTCGCCATCTTACCCAAAGCTATATAGAGATTCAGTACAACCTCTATTCCAGGAATTGTGAGTGAAAAGCTTTTTATTCACTTTTCTTCATGCTCTTTGTTGTACCATGGCTCCTCATAAGACATCACGGGGCTCAATTTAATCAATATTCATTCACCAAATGTATACTCATATACCAAATGCCCTTTACAAGGGCAGCACTAGTGAGGAATCAAGCATAGACCCTGGAGTCAGACTGAGGTTCATTTTGGGTAGACATTACAGATAACACAAACTGGGCAGAAGATTCACGTTAACTTGGTTAGTCTCTCCTCGGCCTTCTGAAAGGGTGTGGATTGACAACAGTTCTGCAAACATACCAAACCCAGACCAGAAGTTCAAAGCTCTCCTTGGTCTTGTCAAAGTAACATATTTTGCTAGAAAGTCAAATTGATTTATAAGAAATGTGTCATAGGTTATCAAGTTATTGAGAAAATGGTGGCAGTATCATTTTTAAACTTCTAATTTGAATTTGCAAGGGATACACTTTCATTTTTCCTTTTCTATCTTTACTGACAGTTTCTTCATGTTACCACCACATAGTATAATAACTCACAAACTGGAAGATGCTGTTTCTTTAGTGAGGTCTTCTCAGTTCTTCAGTTTTCCCTGTGAAAGCACTTTTTCCAGAAATATGAAGTAATCATTCATTCCACTAAAAATTATAGACAATGCACCATGTAAAGTTGTCCTCTGACTGAATTTAAGATTGCTTTCATAACCACTGGACTTATATACCTAAAAACAGGAAGGAGTTTTTACCAAAAAATCAGAATTAATGTATTTTTCTTAATGAATTAAATGCCATAGTTAAAGGAGCTGGAATGCAATTTCTGTTACTAGAAATAATGGTCAAAGAATGTAAGCAAAATGGCAAAGTCAAGGTTAAAATAATTGTGTTGAACAAAAAACAGTACAATAGCAAATTGAATAGCTTTCATTTCTTCACTATACGTGTGATGAGAACATACAATCCTTGTCTGTAACAAGATGGCCTTTCCTGTTTATCAAACTTAGAGATTATCATCTTTTGAAATGTCTCTCCCAATTCCATTATTTTAATTGAAATTATTTGATATTCACCTGTACCTAGGACAGTACACTTTACATCAGTCAAATCTTTGCATGAATATCTTTGTGTTTTCCCTAATGAGTCACTTTCAATATTAAATCAAAGTGATAAAGAAATTAATACGAATTAAAGATAAAAGACAATGCTTGGTAACACACATTCACTTATCAGATCTTATCATGGCATTACTTTCATTGAGTTAAAAGAGGACTACTTTAATACTGAAATGCACAAATAGCTTCTTTGTGATGTTGTATTTCTGTGTCCTACGGTGCTAATTGACTACCTCTTGAGCCAAAGAAATTACCACTATAAGATCTAATATGTCTCTTACTATTCAACTAACAGTGTTAAAAAAGCAGGATATATTTATATACTAGCACTGCTTAGCTCTCAATGTAGTTATATCTGAGAATATCCGTGAGAGAAAAAAATTGGCAATGCAGGGGTCAATATAATGATCTGATTTTCAAAGGGTTTTAGCGATCTCTGGTAATCAAACTGGCACCTGCAGAAGGTATCACTTTTATGGCTCCGGTGTCCAGTTAGGACACTTAAGAGCATCCAAATTACAATACGGAAGATACCCCAGGAATGGGGATCTCATTAATACCAAAGGGCCAATGAAAGTTTATACTATTTCCCATTCTTTACTTCTCAGACATGAAAGCACTAAACTTAATGGAACCCCAGTGAGCTGAAAGAGTTAATAGAGCATCATTCTATGTCACTGAATCTCCATTTTGGAATAAAATTGAGCATTGAGTCTGGCATTGGAACACCTATTATAGAAGTGATAAGATAAAGAATAGGTCAAAAGACTACTACTATTAATCACACATTTTCCACCGCATCCTATTTGCACTGAAGGGGTGTTAAATAGTTGATTTGTCTTTCAATTCTAGCTCCTAAAATTTTCAAGAAGATATAAGAGATATATAGTATTCAACAAATACTATAAAAAAGTATGGGAGATAGATACTGTAGCTAGCATATCTATAATCAAATGAATGAGCAACAAGCAAAAGACTTTTACAAGTCAATGGTGGAGATATCAGTCAATAATTATTGTTTGTCTCCATGCTGATAAACAGAAATTATTTTAATGAAAAAAATAATAAAAAACAGGAAAACTTGAGCAGGCTACATGAAAGTAAAATTTTCACTGCTGATATAAAATTACTGATGCAGATAGAGAAACTTTTTTCTTTATATCTTGTGTGAGTGTGTGTGTGTGTGTCTGTGTGTGTGTTTGTCTGTGTGGGGGGGGATGGGGGGTGGGGGGGTGATAACTAGTTTGCCAAGCAAGGAGGATGGTTTACAGAACAATTGAAAGAAGTAGTTCCTTTCGTGTTTGCTAGTTAACTACAGAAATGTGACCGAGGATGTGAGGCTAAAGTCACTAGCAGTCCACACTGCTTAGTAAACATGTGCATCATTAAATCATTGAAATAATTAGACCAACCATAGTGGATCCAAATTACCTAGAGACCAAAGAACAACTTTCAGAAAGTGTGATGACTTTTAATATAGATTAGTGGCCAGGACCCAGAAGATGAAAATCTAAATGAGTTTGATAAGGATTTGCATTTGTAAAAAATAGACAAAATGAATTTAGCAAAACAAGCAGAAATCCTATGGAAAGCAGGTTCCAGACAGACATTTGAAAAACAAAAATCTGACATCACTAATCAGGTGATCAATTTATGAAGGAAAGGGAAGAATTAATACATAAATGAAATCTGCATTCACACATGGGAAACATGTCATAATATACATATATTGTATTAACTGGTTGCGTGCTATTTTTTTATTCTTGCAGTATTTCAGTATGCTACATTATTATCTCTTATGTTACAAATACAAATTGGGGTTTAGAGCATTGTGACAAATACATCTTAAAGTAAATTCAAGTGGTCTTTTCTGGCTACTCTCATGGCTGTACTTAAAATTATTCTCAACTCCTCAATATCCCATCCTCTTCAATTCTAATAATTTTTATACCCCATTTTACTCAAACTCTTCCTTTTATGAATATTCTCATCAAGCTTACTGGTATACCCAGTTCTCTGAACTAATCATCTTCTCCTAATTTCATAACCCAATTAATTGCTTGGTTATTTTCTTGGTCTTATTTGACAATAAAGTTCACCACAGTAATCATATTTTTGATTTTTCATAAAATTTCCTTTTTTTTACACAGGATAAATTGATTTTTATGCCTCCATCTTGTGTTTATTCTTACAACAACCATACCCTATCTTTGACTCAAAACACCAGATCCTAATGCCGATAATCACATGATTCTAGTGTCTTTAAAGACTGAGGGACACCAGCATCAATAACCCTTTCTGCAATTTTCCAGTTTCCAACACAGCTTGTAACATGTTTATTAATGGTTTTGGTTTTCTGAGTCTCTCATAGTTCCTCAAACCATCAGGGCTACTCAACTACCTGTCACTTTGATGACATCTGACACATTCTTTGTTTCTCTGCTATTGGGGGAGTTATACTTTATTTTCTACATTGTTTTTTATTTTTAAATCTCAAGCTAATCCTGTTTTTTTTTCTGACATTCTGAAGTCTGTTACTTTTTAAAGATGAGATGCATTTAATAGCCCTACTATTCATTACATGGTATATATGAACATTTGTAATTCTGCAAGAAGAGAGACATGATGTTGCATAATTCATCTCAATGAAAATTTGTAATATGTGTCTAGACATAATAAAACATTGTGTAGGTTTATTTAATGAATGCATAAATAGCAAGGGTAATTTAAAAGAAGCATTTTCAAAGAAGAAAAGAAGACTCAGAGTCTAAGTGCATGTAATTTTACTCTGGTATAAATATACATTTCTTTATACTCATTGCATTAAATAAGATTAGAAATATCAAGCCTTAAAAAAACCCTGAAACTTGTATTTATTCATATTTCGCAATTATAGAATCATAATCTTGGTTATCCTTTTCATTTTTTAAAGGAACATTATATACTGCCATAAATTCTTCATGTAAATCACTAAGATATTAGACTTAATTGACATATTTATATTACCCCAATAGTTATCATTACCAAATTTAAAAGTTTTCTTAGCTTGGTGATGTCAAGGAAAATTAAACTGTATTATTCTCAACTTTCTGAAAAACAACAGGTTTTTTCCTTAAAGTTCCTGTTTCAGTATTCAATAAAATCTATTGTAATTAATAAGAATTAATTTGCATGTGATTCAAAGTTGAATAGTGCTTCAAAAATTTGCCGCAAATTGATTGGAAGTATTTGACATAATATTAAATGTTTTTTCCACAGTGTACAATTATATCTTTAATAAGAACTAATATTAATATTCTCATACGTAGGTCATTATAGATCTGAAATAATAAACTTTATAAGTTTAGGAAAAAAGTTATTAAATTACCAAAGATTTTAAAGAAGTATTTACTGGATAAATATACCTTTTTACATTTGATTTATTTTAATGATGTTTTACTATCAAATTAAGTATGGAATCATGGGTTTGGGTTTGAATTTTAGATAACAAATGAAAAATGCATGCACATTTTGTTTCAACATTTGTAGCAAATGATTACAAAATAACATTAATGAAAAGGAAAAGAAAGGAGGAATCCAGAGTAATGAGGAAAGATAGCAGACAACTGATCTTATAGCCTAATTAAGCAACATAGAATTATGAGTATTTTAAATAGATTCTTCTAAACATAAGTTTGATGATAATAATGTAGAAATAATAAATATTTTATATCAACTTTATAAGCAACCATCACTCCCATAGTAAATACAGATTTTTATTCTTTATTTAATGCAAATGTATTTTAATATTAAATTGTGTATTTTTTTTCATAGAAAATAACATCTAACATCATGTGGCTTTAAGTAGATTTCAAACAGTATTAATCAGATTTACTTAGGTAACCTTTCAGAGTTAAACAGGTAATGTTTAATGCCATTTATATTTGAAAGGTACCTAAAATATTATACTATTAAATATTTAATAATATTGTTACCAAAAAAATAAGTAATCCAAGGTCAGACCCTAGAGGCATAGAGCTCTTGAAACACCAAACAAGTCCGTTGAGATATATGCATTTTTTCATAATTTAATAATGTGGTTTAAATTGTTGCTAGCTTTGCAAAAATATAGTGTAATAGCACAGATGTGATTGTTAATTAAAAAGTCTCTGGTGAGTGTAAACAGGTTTCTGGGCGATGTTTTGTGCAAGATTATGTCATTTAGAAAAAAAAACTTCTGAGTATACAAATTCCTGAGCTTATAAACATTATGTGCCTAAGAGAGCATTACTTTTTTGTCTTTAATCCCCAACCACCCCGCTGAGTAAAGAATATTGAAGGTAATTTACACATACACTTGAGTGTTTTTATATTTAAGTGAATCATATTTTTATGAGTGTCAAGATTTTTCTTTAGTTGTTGAAATGTTACTTTATCATTTCACTTTAAAGTAAGTGGCAGGCACATTTGGCTTTAGATCAATTTTCAGCTCATTGATATTCAAAATGACTGAATTTTGCCAAAATAAGTTGCATAAATAATTGATTACATTTTACATAAGTTTAAATGTAAAAAGGAAATTAACATGTGCTTCGAAATAGTCAGAAAAAATACAATGATTTAAATATAACCCATCTGATGTCTGTGCAGTGCTAGTGTATTTTGAGCATTATATAGTGTAAATTATTTTTTTGGAATTTAATACATTTTACTGAGCATTTTATTTAAATCATAGTGTTAGTTAACTCTCATGCATTAGAGAAAACATACCAATGTCATCAGCAAGTAGATGCCTCTTAAAATAAACTGTAGGTAATGTAGTTTAATATAATCTAAAGCATCATAAATTTTGGAATAATTTCCTTTTAGTACACTTTGTAATTACATATAACAGTTTCCTAAGAATAAATTGAATAACATGTAAAACTTGGACTCACTTAACTCTATTTTCTTTGAAACATATGAACATACTGGTATACACTCAGATATAAGCATGTAAAATCTAGATATACAGAAATGTAAGGAGTGTGTGTGTGCAAGCTCAAATGGGTGTGTATATGTTAAAGCCTACCTTTGCCAAAATTCAGAAGTAACCCAGAAGTATAAAATTACCCACTTCCATGATTGATGTTTACCAGGCTTCACATCTAGCACTTCACTAATGAGATTTCCCCCCCTTCTCATGGAAATTCTTTCCAAAACCTAGAACAAATATGCCATCAACTCTAGTATTTCATTTTTATAAGTTTCTTATTTTCCCCTGCCTTTAAGAGTTTCATAGTCTTGTGAAAATGAATGTCATTCTTTTTAAAAAAAATCCCTCAGCTTCAAACACTTTCAAGATTTTTTGTTTTAAATGCTCTGCTGTATAACTGGTAAATATACTTGAGTTTCACTAAATTACTTGACTAGAAAGTTAAATGATGATTTAATTTGAAAAAATGATCAACACATGCTTAAATATTATCTATTCCTTGTCCCCTCTTTTGGAAATGTGCTTTACTATACATTCATTGAGAAAAATCAAAAGAAATAGGAAGCTTTGTTTTACTTCCTACAGTGAAAAAATCTACATAAATCATTTTAAATTCTTCTGTAAGAATGTCTCTTCTCTTGCTTCCTTATTCATCTGATCATTTATTTATACCAGTATGTAATCATGAATATTTATATAATGCTTTGTGTCATAATCTAATGTTATTTTGTTGCATTGTTACAGTGACATTCTCTCAAAGAATACAATAAAAAGTGAAAAAAGAAAAAGTCACTTTGCAGTGGAGAACCCTAACCAACTTTACCTTAGCCAGATGGATGTTAAAGGTCAAGGTGAAAAAAGATGTAATTCAATAAATAAAATGTACACTTGATATGACATAATAAGAATCTATGATATTATTCCTAAATCCTATAAACCAGTCTACAGAGCATAATCATCATAGGAATCCAAACTGACAGATTTTCAAAACCAATGATGATAACACAGATATTTTAATACAACAATGGTGATCAATAAAGGAATTTAAAATGCCAGTTATCTTTGATAATAGGACTCATTAAAAGAGAAGCACCAGGGGAAAAAAAAAAAAGAAATCTTAAGGTAGCAGACTGAAACATATATTGAGATGATAGTACCAAATTGCTTTTCCAAGTATTTTTGTTTGTTTTTTTTTTGTTTTTCAAATCCAGTATACTCATTATTATTTCTAGAAATGTATAATGGGTAATAGGATAGAAGAGATATCCACAGAGAATGTCAACTATCTCTGTGGTGGCTGTTTTTTAATTTAATTTAATTTTTTTTAAATTTTGCTTATATATTTATGTATTTATATTTATATCACATTTTTGTATATCCTGGGGCTATCCCACTTCCCTAACACCTGTTAACCATACTAGTCTTTTGTGCCAAATTTGTTTTTTCAAGAAATTTAACTAAAGTAAGACAGAAACAGGGCAAAAATTAAAGGGGGCAAGATGAAATTAATATAGGTAGTTTTGTTATGATGTGATGAAGCACAGGGGAAGATGTCAAAGAATGTTCAAAAACAATCAAAATCAAGTAAATTTGGAATCCAATGTATAAAGATTTTAAAAGTTAACAAAACACACAAAGTAAGGTTTCCAAAATCTATGTACCTTTTTCTTTTCTTACACAAAATAACTCTTTGCTTATTTTTGGGAACATAAGTAAGTGGCACTGTCATTTTTTCTGTATGTTAGCATTTGTCCTGGTGCATGTCTTGAAGTTTCTCCAAGTAGGTCTTAATTGCTTTCTGAGTGTATTTTCCAAAATCAAAATGGTTTGAAAAGGTAACCAAATATTTGAAATTGCACCTTTCCAATATACCTAGATACCTGATTGGCATACTCAATTAATATAGACATTTCATTGAGTTTAGTATACAAATGACCAAATTTGGAGCAATAATGGATATACATTCAATAGTCTGTATTTTTGTCCTGTGAACACATGATTGAAATTACACAACTACATAATTTTCAGTGGTTCCTTCAATTAAATAATTATGTTTCATTAGAGTGAAATTGACTAGCAAAAGACTCAGAAAATCAGCTAAATAAATCCAAGTGTGATTCTTAGTATAAAATATACATGTAACATTAGGATTAATTATCAACTCATGGAATATTTTAAAAGTTCAAAAATAGCCTCTTTGGAAATGTAACTAAAAGGAAGTATGAAAATTCCTTCCAGAATTTTCATTCTATTACATATATATTAAATTATTAAATTTCTTTGTAACTATCTTATATAGTCAAAACTATTAAAACAATTGTGTGGAGCAACATTGTTCAACAAATTATAATTAAAGCATAAATTTGTGAAGTAACTTTTAGTTTTTTATCATTAAAAGGGATAGTTATATTTCTTTTGGACCAAATCTCTCAATAGAGAAATAATATTTGCCAAAATTTAAGATGGAGTTTTTGAACTGATGTGTGTTGTCTAGGATTCTTTCTGAGCAATGGCGGCCCTAATGATGATGGCATTTCTAATTGCCCTAGTGGGGTGAAACGCTCTTTTACTCATCATCCTTTGGTAAAATTATTTATTCTATGAGACTCAAATACTGTCTTTAATGTCTCTTTATTGGCTCCCTTGTAATTATAAATAACTTGTCAAGGAATACCAAATAGGTACCCACACAAAGAACAACAAATCAGAAAATAAGTAAGTTTAATTTTAGGGCAAAAGTTCAAGTAGACATATAAAACTGAGCAACTAAAAAAATAAAGGGAAAATCTATAGATAGAGATATAGACAATAGACATAACTGAGATGTTATACAAGGGGACACTCAGAGGAAAAAAATCCTGCAACTATTTATTGACCTGTGAGGTAGAAAGAGATTGACATGTGTGGCT
Source organism: Uropsilus gracilis (assembly GCA_004024945.1). Classification (NCBI taxonomy): domain Eukaryota; kingdom Metazoa; phylum Chordata; class Mammalia; order Eulipotyphla; family Talpidae; genus Uropsilus; species Uropsilus gracilis. Next base: position 70,436 of record PVHY01002772.1, read on the forward strand.
TCTTGGCACTGCCCTTCGAGGGAAGGTATCCTCACTTCTCCTTTTCTTCCTGCTGTTTGCGCCTGAGTGCGAGTGACTGAAGGAAAAAGGACAAAGTGAGAGATCTGTGTTGAGGAAGAAGTAAGTCCTGATACTGTGGAAGCCTCATAGCAATCTTTAATTATCAGCTTACACTTAGTGGAAGAGAGAAACATTTGTATTCAATTTAAATCACTCTCAGTCTTTCCAGAGCAGCCAAAGCTGATAATGCCACATGGCTGATGTCTTTTGGATAAGCACATTCACCCCACACAAGGAAAAAAAAAAAAAATAGGTGATCAAATGACTATTAAAAGCAAGAAGTAGTGAGTGCAATCAAGTTAATTGTAAAATAGCTGAAGCTTTGATTGAACTATCGATCAATGAAGTAATTTATCAAACTACTGATAACAATGTTAACCAAAATATTGATCAAGAGATAAGAAGATTATTTAAGGATAACAAGTTTTCAAAAAGTGTATCTTTATTCATTGTTTTACCAGAAGCAACTGGAGAATAATTTCTTCAGTAAAGTGATATATTTGTTCATTAAAATTACAGAAGCTGACTATGAAAAGATAAATTATGGGAGCCAAAAACTAATATTTAATATACGGACCAAGATTTCACAGGGCCATGTAAGATGTTCCATGACTACAACTGTTTAATAGGAATATCACAAAACAAATTCAAGCTTAAATTGAGGACAGAATATCTCTAGAAGATTAAAAAAGAGAAAAAATTAATACTATCTAAGCTGAGAAGAACGTAAGAGTTTTCTTACGAAGCCTGAGTTAATCAGTCCATGATAGGAAAAAAGCAAATAAATATACATACACATGAACAAAATAGTGACCAGATCCAAGGAAAGAAAAGGGCTGTTCAAAGTAGGCAATGGAGACAATAAAGGGTGGGGGTCAGTTTAAGTACTATTAACAGTCATAAAAATTTAGCCACTAAATACTGAACTAGAAACTGAGATATCAGGTGTGGTGAGGGAAATGGATATGAAGGAAAATAATTTACAATGTGACTTTTTTACCTTTCCTAGCAGACAGTCATTTAAGTAATCAATGGCAAAAGCTACAAAGGGTGACATAATCTTTATCAGTGTTTAGAAAGCCAATGAAATAGCACAGAGGAACCATGAATGACAGATGCAGATTTATATCTGAGGAGTTGGAAATAGAGATATGCATGGTAGAGGCAAAAACTACTGTTCTTATTTATAGTTTATAGTGTTATAATTTTATAAACAGAAATGTATAAAATAATTTTAAAAGCCATCTTTTTATACTTCTTTTAACCTATTGAGGTTTTCAAGGCAAAGAAATGCAAATTCTCTATCTGTGTGAAAAAGTGGAATATTGGGATCATTTTCTTTCTTATTAGTGTTAATGTGCCCCTAGGATTTCTGTTTGGGACAATGACAGTCTAATATGGAAAAACAAACTGTTTTCTGGTTCCCTAAACTCTTCTCTTTCTGTCCCTACCACCTGCACTTACACACAGCATACACATACACACAGAGGTACACAAAAACACTCAAAGATTATATTTCAGTGTCAGTAGGAGGATCTTTCCTACTTGTACTAAGACAAGAGCTTTAGATTTCCTAATTTAATACATTCAGAGATTCTAGTTTATTGCTATCTCTTACCTGAAAGCTAAGAGTTGTGTATTCACTAATTTCCTTGTAGATATACCAGTCTCAAAAAAAAAAAAGAGAGAAACAAATGTCTTTACATTTTTTTTCATTTTCAAAGACTGTAATAGTATTATGTGATAATCAATAGTTTCATGAAACATATGCAAACATTTCTGCAATTATGGATAATGCTGTGTTTTTGGAATAATTATATTTTCTTATGTCTATATAACTAAGGAATAAATTTATATTTTCCTTTTTTAGTCTTCCCTTGCTTCTTTCTATGCCTTTTTCTTTCTCTTCCTTCATTTTTTCTCTTAAAAGAGAATTTCCTTTATCCTTTCCAAAAGACTAAATTATAGGCATATTTCTTTCAAACAATAGCTAGAGCAAACCTCATCAAATTGAGAATAAAGAGTGCATCATGTAATGAGTTTATGCTCATATCTCTGTTACCAAATGGATCTAAAGTGACATCTCTGGGCCTTGTTAATGAGATTGTCTTATGTAAGGGAATCCGGTAATGGGATCACACCAAATCTGATTATTTAGAGATAATGTTAACACAAATTAAATTAATTAATGTTCAATTTGTCCTTCACAAGGAAAAGTTTAAGAGTTAACCCAGAAACATAGAGTGATACTAGTAATGAAATAATTTATTTCAGGATCAAAATCTATCATTTGAAAATTGGGAGATTGATAGAACAGAAACAGTACTTTTGAAATATGATGTTTCCAATCCATCAACATCAGATATTCCTTGATCATCTGAGGTGACAACTAAGGAGGGTCATCTTTCCTATTTTGTTTTCTAAAGTTGTCTCTTATGTATAATTTATTTATCCTTCAAAATGATTAGACAATTGCAACTTCTATATAGCAATCTCAGCCTGTGCAATTGTTTCTGTAGCTATCAATCCCCACATACAGCTGTAATCTCACAGATGTGATTCTATGTGATAGGGTTGTGATTACTGTGATAGGGTTGCTATTGGTATTGGAAATGCCCATCTCGTTAAATCATGTGATCTTGCTGGGCAAAATAAAGAGGTGAACATTTCATAGCTAAGTTAGCCACAATGTATAGAAATAATCTGAGATACAAAGTTGAAAGAAGAGCTTGTACTAAAGCCTAGCTTTTCATTAAATAATTGCCTCATAAAATGAAATTATCAAGAATAATGGACTTGATTGCTGAGGGCTTCTGACTGTATGTATTACATCTGTATATTGTGGTATATGGTGTATATTATCTATATATCAGCTGCAATAGAGTTAACCCTCTCTCATGCAAACATGAGATGAAAGAAAGGAAAACAAAGACTTTTGTTGTGGAAAAAACATTATGTCAGAAGGAAACCTTTCTATTCATTCATCCCACCGTGTGTTGAGAAACTACATGTAATAAGCATTTTTCTAGGTGCAGAGTCTAAAATCATGGAGTGGTATATAGAATTCCTGTTCTCTAAAGGTTGACTTGCATTTATTTGGATAGAAGAAAAGAAAGCAGACTAACAGTATAGTACAAAAGTCAGACAGTAGTTGGGGAAAGTATTTTCAGGTGGAGAATAAGTGCTAGGAAAAAAAAAGTAATAAAAAGTGATGGTGAAACCAATGAACATGTGATTACTAAACATACCTGAGGAAATAAATTTGAGTTGAGTCCTAAATAGCAACTCAAAACAGACTATTTTTGAATTCATCCATTTCAGAGAATGGACAGAAAATGCAAACCTCTTAGGCAATAGCATCATCTAGTTTATGTTAGTGTTCATCTTCTTTTGTATAAACTTCTTCCTGCAAGTTTCAGTAGGGCATATATCTGCATAGCTGCTGACCACCCTTCTGAACTGGTAGGTGTAGTCCTAGAGACGGGCCACGAGAGTGCTATGAATGGACATATGTTCAATTTTCAGGCCACTCCCTGACAAAGGCGAGATTCCCTCTCTATTCCCAAAAGCAGGTGATCACAGAGGGAGCCCGCCACCAGCTCCAATAAAGGAAACTTATATGTTCTGAGAACACCCTCAAAGTACGAGGCTGGAAGGATCCCGAGGCTATCCAGTTTCAATATGAATAGCTAAATATAAGCATTTATTTATATTTAATATTTATGTTGACATATACATATGTAATATAACTTTAAATATAGAACTATATAAATATATAGAACTATTTATATAAATAGGAAAAAATAATGTATGTTTGTCGTGAACCATTGGTTATTTTGTTCTACTAGATTTGGAATTTGTCCTGATACCTGTTTTATGGCAGAAACAACCTGTAAAAGAAGACCTTGGAAAACTAATACACATGAAGTGATGAGCAAGAAGAATGGTGACAAAAAATGCTTTGCATATTAAGCAGTGATCTACTTATGGATGGTCTTGTAAATAATTTCATTTTAATCACATTTGATGGTAAATGTTCAGAGACAAGTCATTTAACTTGTTTTTCCTTTTAAAGACAACTTTGATGGCTGCAAATAAAAAATTGATTTTACTGCATCAAATAGAAGCAGAAACACAGCAATTAAGCTATGCAAATCACCCAATTGAGACTTTCAGAGGCAAGGCCAGAAGTTTAGTTATATTAGTTACTTTTACTCTGTGTCAAAACTGGCATTAAAATCCAGCTGTACATTCAGGATGTGACCATTTAAGGCATCATCTTGTGGTTCTATTGACATGGTAACTGGGTCGTGATGAAGTGTGATTCTTAGCTTTATTGAAGATTTCAATAAACAAACAGCAGACAGATAATTTAAAAGTGGGATATTTGGTAAAAGATATAGAATTAGGGTATTCTGGCAGAGAAATACATAATTTGTTTAATTTTCATTGTGTCTCTCTAGGGATATATTTAACCTGATAGTTAAACATAAGTGGGGGCAGGGTAGAAGCAGAAATAAAAACTGTGAAAAGGGAATTAGTTGGGTGAATTTATGACAGATAATGCAATAAATATACTTGCTAGTAATAAATTATCATGACATAATACCATAAAGGAAGTTAGAAGTTTGAAGGGAAAAATATTTCTAAGAATTGATAAAAATGTCTTACAATTTTACAATAATCATCAGTGAAATAGACCAACATCTTAATATTGTCCTTTGTGATCATTATCTTCAATCACCTTATTAAACTTATATTTTTTTTGAATTTTGTTTTCCATTACATAAGATCCCTCAAAGAGATCCATGGATTTCAATCCATTAAATATATTCATATATATTCATATTTATATTAAATATATATATATATATCAAAAGGATTTAAAATTAGAAAATCTACACTAAAATTTTTGGTGAATGAATTTTAAAAATAGAACATAATTTTCAACACTTGGATAAACACTTATATGGCTATGAATAGCAATTCTACTTACACTAATGTGACTACAATGCCTACTCAAACTTGCTTTTTCTTATTTGCACAATTTGTGCTTAATTATTATTGTTAAAGATAGTAGGTGAACAGAAACATAGGTTCTGTGAATGATTTTTTTGCCAGTCGCTACTTAAACAAAGAAAACGATATTATGCTTTTTGATCCTTTAGTCATTTGACAAATTTTTACTGAGTACCTACCACAAGTCAACAATGTCGCAGATATTTGTATATAGCAAATCAGTGAAGCAGGACTAAATTGTTACCTGGACAGTGTTTAATTTGCCGATGGAAGAATGAATCTAATAGTCACAGTAGCTCTTTCCAGAATGATCAGATAGAAGAAAGTATTGGCAGATTGGCATGACATTTTCAGAAAATCATCTCGCTGCATATTTTTATTTTCACCATTAGGATTATTAGCTTTTACAACCCTTATTAATACACACGTACAGAAGGTTGCCATTTGCTATATCTTTCTTCATAATTGTAATGGTTTCTTTCCCTTGCAGTCAACATTTCCTAAGCAGACTCCTCGAGACAGAAAATAGTGCACTGAGCCTAATTACCATCCTATCTACTGTACTTAGGTAGAGTTTAAAAGAGAATGAAGATAAATACACCGTGTTCACAGAAGATAGCAGTGTACCTTTTAGCTGTTTTACAAACAGGATTATTATACACTTAATAAAGTATTCCATAGTGTTACATATTCCAAGTAGCTACATTATTCATTTTATATCATAATGCTCCCCCCCCACTAGGTTATTTTATTGTCTTAAACTGGTTGATTTATAAAAATGTCATCAACATAGAACAAATTAATGATTCCAGCAAAACACATTTGTGATATCTTAGGTATGTGACAGGCAATTAAAAAAAGTTGCATTGATTTGCCTAAAATGTTAAATGACATAATAGCCATACAGTAAAGTATTGAATAATTTAAGTAAATCAATGTTTTCTGAATTTTGTAGGAGTACAAACTGTCTTGGGTGCTAAGGTAAATCAATATAATAAAATAAAAATGAAGTGGTTTATAATGATGAATGGATGGGTTGATAATAACCAGAGGTAGAATCTCATTTAGCCATTCTAACAAACAACTTCCAGGCATCTTTCGTGCACTATTCCCATCAGAAAACATGGTATTATATAGTCAATTGATTTTAGCACTTAAATAGCTTTTCATTTGCAAGACACCTAGCCTCAGTACAAACTAAACCTTTCCCAGAGTGTCATTAGTTATGGCTTGATTTAGAATGATAATACATATTTACTACCATTAGAGCTATTTTGCTTCTTTTATGTGGTTTGTAAATAACACTATATTTTATGAGAAATATTCATTTGCTGTGCTCCTATATATTTGCAAGATTTAGGATTTAGCATTTTTATGCTTTTTCTGATGTTCCTATTCTTATTTCCAGTAGTAAATCCAACAGAAAATATTTATTTTTCATTTCATGTAACTAGGTATATATGCATTTTTCCCATTTTGCCATTTGCCCATTTGCTTAGAAAATAGAAGGATGGAATTATATGTGTATGTAGAGACATGTTTTTCCTACATAATGTCTTCTGTGGTTTACAACAATTTAAGATCTAATGAAATCTATGGACTCTTTCCACAGGAAAATAATACAGTGGCCACATAAACCCAGTAATGTATACAATTTAAGAGAAATTCACATTTACCTTGATTTCAAACAAAAGATATTTGAACATAGTCACAAAAATTAGTAGTGCTTTAAATGCTCCAGTGCTATGCCTAGACTTAAAATGATGAGCGGTGCCTGACACAGTGCCCCGTGCCTGTAGCTGCAGTCTAGGACTCCATGGAGGGAACCGGGGATCAGGGATCGAGTCCCACTCAGAGCAACATAGTGAGACCTAGTTCCAAAAAATTAGCTGGGCGTGGTGGTACACACCAGTAATCCCAGCTACCTGGGAAGCTGAGGCTGGGGATTGCTGAGTCTGAGCAACGTGAGCCTGCGGTTCCACAGGCAAAAACAGTGAGACCTAGTCTCATACATACATACATACAGACATAAATACAAAAATTTAAAAAAAATAAAATGATGAGTGGAAGTAGTATACTTTCTAAAGGTACTTCCATGATAAGACATTCCTTCTCTGAAAACTCAGACAGCCAAGATCCCTTGGAAAAGCAGTTGGAGAAGCAAAAGAAGTTCTTCCTGAAATGGGCACTCCATGAGAACAAAGAGTTAGCATGCAAATTACTAAAGGAGAAATGTGAAATTCTTTCTGTAGTCCATTGGAAGATTCTGGGTTGCAATTTACGGAGGGTTAAGCAAGGAACCTGAGGCCTAAGTGTCTGGGATTGAATCCCAGGTCAATTATTTTAATAGTGAGACTCTGGTGAAATTATTTAGACTGACTTATTATCCTTTGCAAACTATGGATAGTGCTAGGATTTAGTAAGGAGAGCTGTCAAAAGGATGAAATATAGTGAACTGCATGCAGAGCTTTTAGCAGAACACTGACCTGTATTCAGTAGTAAGATTGGTATTAGCCTCTCATGTGATCGCATTTTTGTAGCAATCCTCTTTGCTATTAATGTTGCTCTGATCTAAAACCTGGCAAATGCTGGAAGTAGGAAAAAGCCCTGGGATGTTTATTTGGAGGGGCAGCCAGGCTAATTAAACTCTTCTTGCTTACTCATACCTAGATGTATTCAACAGAACATCTGCCTGGGGGAAGGAACAGAGTGTGAGCCCTTTTGAGAGAAAATAGGATCTTGTGCAGGAGACACTGAGTTGAAAGAAAAAAGTTCCATGCTCAGTAAAGGAGTAACAGGCATATTCTCCAGCAGTGGATGGCACTGCTCCCAACAATCACTGCCACAAGATACAACGAGCTCACACCCTGCTCATAAAATAGGCCAATGGGAAATGTCTGATTCAAAATCTGAACATACATCTAGAACATTTAGCAAAAGATTCAGGAAAGTTAATTCCAAATATGAAAGAGATGAAACTCAAGAAACAGGAAATGATATTTCATATAACAAAAACAATGAAAGTTAATGTATGAAGCAAAGATAAATCCATAATCGCAATGCTTCCCATTATTTACCCACCATCCACCAATATTTGCGAGAATTTCCTGGAAGATATAACAAATAACAATCCTTTCACCACATAGGGCTTCAAATCTTGCTAGATCTTCACTGCTTCTCATACATTTGATGAACATTTGACCACCAGTTTGTCACATGATCTAAAAAAAAAAAAAATCTTTCATCATTCCTTGACTTTCCTGTCTTCAGAGCCCAAACTTACTCATTAATGATCACTTTTTCTGCATAAACCCAACTGACTACCTCTATTTCATATCCATTTATCAGATCAGTTTTCTGTTTGGTAAAAACCTGAGTTATCTGTGAGATGGATCTGGGGCCAGACTTCTGGACATTCGTTTCAGGAGAAATCCTTGGTTTACACCTGCTGACATGAGTGTGAGGGAGGCACTCTACAGATTTTCACTGGCATGTGTAGGTAGATCTACCTATAGCTCAGGTTCTGCTTTCTGAGTGTTACCTTCATGGAATTCCAAAGTTTATAAAGCTGTCAGTTTCTCTAATTTCTAAACCTAACCCTCTATCAAAAATTGTTTGATACATTCTTCCTGTTTGTTACTCTGTCCATTTAAATTTTAAAACTTCTTATAATATTTCTGATGGGGGGGGTGTTAGTAGAAATGAATATCTGAAGACAGTGTTTATCTGAGAAGGTTGAGAGTTTTGTCTTATAGATGAAGGAGAGCTTGCTGGATAAAAAGCAAACAAAAAAAACCCCTCAAGTCACCAAAGCCCTCCTGGCCAAAAGGAGACTCTCAACATACTGGAAATGGAACTACCATTCGATCCATCAATTCTACTTTTCAAAATCTACCCAAAGGATACAAAAACACCAAATCAAAAGAAACCGATATTCTTATATTTATTGCCGCACTATTTACAATAGGCAGTATATTGTCAAATGTCTCAAAATAGAAGAATGGATCCAAAACTTGTGATGTATTTACACAGTGGAATATTACTCAACAATCCCCAAATGACAGACATCATTTGCAGCAACATGGGTGGAGCTAGAAGGACTCACTCTATCAGAAATAAGCCAGACTGTAAAAGATAAATACCAGATGGTCTCACTTCTATGTGCGATATAGGCAAAACAAACAAAAGGACAATAAAAGTTAAAATGAAAAAAACTGACAAGAGAACTAATGCAAACAGCAAGGGAGGAAGACAGAGAAGGGAAAATCAGAGGAAGAATGAGCACAAGAGATTGGTCTGATGGTTCAAAGGTGACATGGTAGTGTGAGAACCTTGGTGTATACAATATGCTATATATATATATATATATATATATATATATATATATATATATATGTGTGTGTGTGTGTGTGTGTGTGTATACACACACAAATGTATGTGTATACATATGCATATATGTATGTATGTATTCAATAAAAATTGAAAATAAAAAAAAATTGCTTGAGCAGCTTTCCACTCTTACTGATTATTTACTTTGTGCTTTTTCTTATGAGCATAAAATGATGACATTTACATTTTTCATACCAACAAACTAAGCCAAATCAACCGAACAGCAACACAAAGTTGCCGGGCACCATTTCTCCCACATAGCTAGCATGCAGGGTGTTTTTTTCCCTTTGCAATATAACCTCTCATTTCTTTTGAATTCACTCAAATTTCCCCTTGTTCCCAGGGATCCACTAAAATACTGTTTTCAAGTTAACCGAAGATAGGAATATTTCACATCTTTTTCAAAAAATTTATTAACTGGCAATGGTATAATAAGATAAAAGTCTTGAGAAGTAATATACACAAGGATGAAGTTTTGACATTGGCATAATCGACCTCATTCATCATAGATGTCTAGGACTATAGGGAAGTAAATTATTTGATTTATGTCAAATATCAAAACAAAGAAGAATAACATTTGTGTATTTATTTCTTTATTTACTTTAACTGTTCTTTAGAACTTTTGGAGAAAAAAAATAGGAGCATATTTTTAGAATAAGCTAAGACTAATGTGACTTATTAAATTCAATCATTTCAAGTAGAAGTATATGCGTATATTATACACACACACACACACAATAGCTGTAAATATTCACCAGTCAAGTTTGATGTGAGATTTATATACTGAAGTACTGGGCAGTGATACTTTTACTACAGATATATAAGTACTTCTACAGGTCACATGTGTATATATATATATATATATATATATAGAGAGAGAGAGAGAGAGAGAGAGAGAGAGATCTATATATCTCATAGTTGAAAAATTAAGATAATATCATCAATCATAATGTTCTCATATTATTCAAGAATGAAGAACATACATTCAGACCCTATTAATTTACATACAAAACATCTCCTGCTTTCATATTGTCACAGTCATGGAAGATACTATGAGAAGTTCAGTTTATCATTTTAAAATGTCTCTATTTCCCAAAATACTCGGAAAAAAAATGAACACTGCCTAATGTTAGGATAGGATATAGCTGATTAATTTAATAGTAACTACTTGAAAGACAGCCATAAATTAGAAATAAGGACACCTAAGTAAAAGGTCATTTTTACACTTAGTGAAAAATGAGATTGAGAACAGTTTTGAAATTTAACTCATCCCCCAAAATGTCATCAGATTTGAATATGTAAAAACTGTGGAATATTTATATTTAGAATTTAAAAAAAAATCTCTCGAAAAGACAGCATTGTCATTCATGAAATTGAGCTCTAAAATATAACTTAATTTGTAAAGTTATAATAATAGAACTTTTTTCAGAAGATAGTTAATTATTCAATGATAACAATTTACCACATGCACTTTGAACTTATTTTGTGCCAGGAAAGGAAACCATTTTCAGCTCCTATAGATAATGTCCAATACTTTTCGATATATATAGATCAATCTTTTAGATAAAATCAAGTACAGCATTATATATGTCATGAGATTATCAGTGTTAGAAATTTTGACAATGGGAGAGCAAAAATAAATTAGGGTGGAGGGAAGTATTACTATGCTACTTTCATTATATTTGAGAAAACGGAAGCAATGACTATCAACAATGAGTAAATAGGCCCCTTATTTTAAATCATAATGTTAACTAAAAGAGCAACAGAGAATAATACAATTAACAAACATTTGGGAGAGGACATAGAAGATAAATGAGACGGGAGTTAATTGAGCATGTGATTTATATCTTTTAATTTGTTCTTTTTTCTAAAATTATGTTTTTATTTTGCATTATAAAAGGTTCTGAAAATTATGCATATTAATCTAGTAGACCCTCATGACAAAATTCTAAAATATATATGATTTTTATTCTATTTAAAATTGACAGTATGTTGGCAAAGTGTTTTCAAGTATTTTCCCGGAGACTTATCTGCCTCTAGAAGCTGTTTCTTTATGTTTACTGCCTCTAAAAATAGATAGCAGGATATCTAATCTTAAATTACTTTATCATATTTTAATTGTATTCATTAGAATACGGTGGTAATAATCAAACTGAATAAGAATAGATATTTTAAGGAATGATGATTTCTAGAGAAAGACCATCATTTGGTGATTATGGAAGGAGCATATTACAATCTAAACAATCTATTTTTGTGTGATTAAATGTTTCTCTTTTAGTATGGGAATGTATTATTTCTATCGACGCAAAAAGAATGAAACTCTCTGGATAGTTTTCCATTGTAAGAATTGTAAACATTTATTTGTTGACACTATAATTTTTTATAATTATACTGTATCTTCACTAATTTTTTGTATGATCTTTCATGTATATGATAAAGATTTGACATGGTAAATTATGATTTGGTTTTATAATTACACATGCTGAATTTAATCAAGTTTTGATTTTAAAGACACTGTAAATTTTAAAATGATAATGCATCTTTTGTCATACAGTAAAAATATTATTCATATTTAAATGAAAATATTTTACACCAGGGGGTTGTGTAAGTTAGTCAGGGACAAACTTTATAGGTTGGCTTCTCCAAAAGCAGTTGGTTTCCTGCAAAGATCTTTGAGAACATGGTCAAGTCCAAGAGCATGTTCAAACCCAATCAATTACTGATGATGTCAGAGACGAGAGTGTTGCCCCTGTTCTAGGAAGTTTGAATTAGCAAACCAAGCAACCAACTCTTGGCATAAACATACAGAAGCAGTAGCCAGATATTGCCTCCAGATGCTGACTATAGCAGAAGAGAGGATGACATTATTTTAAACTTGAACACTGTGTTAATAAATTGATGGTGGGACCTAAGTTCTGCCAGGTGACTTGTGATAGTCCCAGTTCCAGAGAGTATAAGGTCAGGGGTTAGAATTTTCATAAGCACATTGTTTACTCTTCAGACAACTCTCTGGGCTCCAAATGTAACGCACCTGGAAAGCAACATATCCACCTAGCATTCATTGGCCATCAGAACTGCAAATGAATACCACCCCAACAGAAATTTGTGCTTTATGCAAAAGCAAATTCACACACATTAAAAAATACTGATGAGACAATTTATAGTAATAAATGAAAAGAATATATCAGTATATGTAAAATGTAGCACTGCTCAAGAGAAGATTGCTGTCATGCTTCTACGTAAAACTAAAAGCCCAGATAATTACAGAAAAGAATATTTCATTCTAAAATCAGAATGAAACAGAAACTAAAGAAATTAAAAGCCAAGTGATACAATGATACCAGTTTCTATGTTAAATTAGTTACTGAGATAAATACATATAAAGGTTGTAAATCAAAGACAATTATGACAATGATATAAATTTTATTTTAAATGAAATAGCAGTTTCATCTAATTGCTATCTCAACTGACAGAGCTGTGATTGTTTAGCACCTTCATCTATTGTTTAACCTCCCCCCCCCAAGTTTTAGTTTGAATTCAATGCCTTTCTTTAGAAAGAGAAGTGTAACATCAGTTTCATTCATCTATTGTTAAAATAGCAGTGGTCATCAGTAATGTTTTTTAAGATGAAATAATTTATCATTCTTCCGTTTACTTTTGTTTTGGTTCTGTATATATGACAATATATCGATCAGGATCATTACCCTTTCATGGAAATTTTAATAAAGTTTAGACAAATGAGAAGCTTCAGAAACATTTTGATCCCCCATTCATTCCCTTTAAGGCTGTGTCTAATTTTGTAACTGGCACTTGACAAGGCAATGAGTCTTCTTTCTAGCCTGCTGTTAAAATAATACTTTTGCATGAAATTCCCATTGGAATGAGATACCAAGAAACACATTTCTAAATTTCTTTCCCTATGATGTCAAATTTATACAGTTTCAAAATATTTAATGATACAGAAGATGAGCAATTAATGTTTAAAAGAATTCATATTATATTGTGAATTCAGGACATTTCCAATATCTTGGTGAAAAATGCTTACCAGTGTTGAATATCTTATTTTTTTTTCAGTCTGATGCAAAATCAGATTATGATCTATGAGGGTGTGTGTGTATTTGTGTGTGTTTAATCTTGCTTCTTAGACATGTTCTTGGGAGAAAACAAAAATTTTGCGAAGACATGACTTTGACATAGCTATTTCTTTAATGAAATGTGACAAAGATATTCCCATGGCAGGGAATCAAGAACTTTTAGATTATGAAATGAAATCTGAGAACTTTTAAATTATAAGAAAATTAATTTTAATAAGAACCAATTTAAGTAATATAAGTTGGGAGTAGAAAAGTCATAGGTAGCTTTTTTCAGAGGAAGGAAAAGAAGCCAGACTTCTTGAAAGAAGAACCATTGCTGGCATCTACCTCTGTGGATATCTAGGTAATTTGTGTGACCTAATCTGAGACACCCAGCAAAGATGATGAAGCTATCAAAGGTACAAAATTGGGCACAACACACAGATACACAGAATACACAGATCGACAGAATCAGAACCTTCTTAGGTTGAGATCCATTCTAGATGATGCTCTTGGTGTTCCCTGTTCTCTTTATCCTTGTGTGGGGTATGATGATGAATGCTGCTCTTCATCTTATTTTCATGGGAAAGTTACCCAGTGGCTTTACACAAGCGATGTTCACTCAAGATAACTCTATGGCAAACATCAGGTCAACTACAGTTGTACTGGGCTCAGATCCCATGAATCCATTCACAGACCAAGTGCCTAGATGGTAACTCATGCCCAGGGGGCATGGAGTTTACCTGTTCTGGTATAGGTTTTATAACACATAAAATTATTATTTATTTTTGAATTTCAGATTTGCAACAATTTCTCTTTCTTTAATCATTTAAAATTGACATGCTGACATGCAGAGGGGAGCTTATAAATTTCCTAATATTCTCTCTAAATAATGGGAATTATGAACTAGAAGTAATCAGTATATCAATCTCTATCTATCTATCTATCTATCTATCTATCTATCTATCTATCTATCTATCTGTCTGTCTGTCTGTCTGTCTGTCTGTCTGTCTGTCTGTCTGTCTGTCTGTCTGTCCATCTGTCCGTCTAACTATCTTCCTCCCTCTTCCCAGAGACAGTAAAGCTAAGGAATCATAGACCTATTGCTCCCATTCATCACCCTCTAAACTCTTGCCTCATTGTCTTTCATCTCCATCACTTTCTCTCAATTGAATCTCCAGATCTTGGCTTGGTTCCTTATTTCTTCCTGCCTGGATACCTGCCCATTCGTCAGCTCTACTTTCTGCTAGAAACAAATCCTCCCACTCTTGCTCCACCAGCTGCCTTCTGAGCTTTGTAATGAGATCAAAGTGCACTTCCTGAGTCTGGTGTCTGGAAGTGACTGCACTGCATTGCAAGGCGATAGAAATTACGGTGGCTCCAAAGGCCAAATTTCACCTCTGGGGTTTGTAGTTGCTTGGCCTTGGACAAACCCTTAGCCATTCTGGAAAGTTTTATTGGGTTTAAATTGGGCACGATTACAATACTTTCCATTTACAGTTGCTGAGAAGATGAAATAAATAATATTTAAGTGTTATATCAGTGTCTAGAAAGTAGGTGATTACATTAGATCCTTCAAAGAACATGGATTATTGCAAAATGAATGCTATCACCTAGGATAAGGATCTTCCTGTGTCACTCTTCACAAGGTACCGCAACCTGGATAAGCAAAGTCTTAAAAAAAAAAAAAAAAAAAAAAAAAAACACCAGAAGAAATCATCCCAATGTATTATCTGCTTGCATAAGGGATGATTCGAAGCCTAGCACTATCCTGGTGCTTGAAACTACATACAGAATTGGGGAGATCTATGGACACTCCTTAGGGAAAAGTAAAGCAATGCCATTTATACCTGTGTATACCGGAGAATGCATGCAATATCCGAAGCCACACTGTTAAAAGCACTATGATTATATTGCTTATTTAATAATGTAAAATCAGGGATTTGAATATAATGATATAATTTACTTTTCTGTATACATAAGTGATATCTAAAATACTGAATATGAGTAAACTAATAATAACAGCAATTAAAAATTATGGCATCTATCAGAAAAAAAGCTAGAAAGGTTCAATTCCATTGGAAATGACAAAATAATTTGATTTTAGAGTTTTAAATGTTAGGTGATGTTTAATCACTGAGTATCCAAGATACAGCATCTTGAAAGATTATAGTTTTCTCTCCCACCTGCTACCTCATAGTAGTGTCGACTCCAATTAAGAACATTGATAAAAGAGGGCAGGCACGATAATGCTTCTATTTCTTATTTTCTGTTTTTCTGCTTGCTTGTCAGTCCTTGCTAGTCCTCACCATTCTAGTAAGAATGGTTTCCATTCTGGAGTGAAGAGAGGAAAGTTACATGGGGCCAAAAATATGTGGGCTTAGTGTTTTGAGCTGAAAACATCTGATTGCTTACATCACAATGGGATTTTTCTAATTTATAATGTAAATGAGAAGAGCAAAATTTGAAGTCATGAAATTGATTTTCATGATGTAAATTCTGAAGAATCATGAAATTTATTTTCAGAAAATCTCTATGAAACTTTTCACCTTGGACTTTCAAAATTCCTTACCTCTTTTATGTCAGTACTATAGGGAAATCTTCCAAATTACTATAGTTTAATATAGATAGAGGTTATTATTAAAACCTTCATAAAACTCCCCTTCCTTCTAAATTTAAGAATAAGATATTTTGATTTTCTTTATAACTTAATTGCTTAAACTTTACATGTATTCATCTTCTAAACAAAAATAGAAGCATAACTATTAAAGTTTTCCCCATTTAGATTTGCATTTGTCTACAAATGGTGGATTTCAAAAATCTCTCATTGCCCATTTCCACTCAATTAGGATCAAAGGTCTTTTCTTTGCTAATCTTATTTCTAGGGGAGAGATGACACTATTTCATAGACATCAATTTTATCTGATTGAACATTGTATTCAAGGGAGGACTTTAGAGAGCATAAATAAATTGAAATAGACAGACTTTATAAATTATTAATTTTCATACTTATTTAGAGAGTCTAAAAACAGCTTACATGTAGAACTACCCTCTCTTGTTTTCTGGGCTAAATTTATCTGTCTCTCAGTTTTCATGCCAGCAGCATGAAAATACTCGGGTGGGGTTTTTCTTACATATTGATACATTCTGAGACTTGCAATTCAACTTTAGGAAATCTAATATTTCATAAATTATTAAACCCCCCCTTTTTAGTTCAGCAAATATTTCAAAGAAGAGAATGTTATGGAAAATCACTATCATAAACTAAGTAATTATCAAGCACACTTCTTAAAACTTCTAAACCAATGTCATTTGGTGTATAGAAAGAAATGCTCATATTTTTCTATATTTCAGGATATGGCTTTACATCTTAATATTTCTTTTTCTCCACCGGGAATGAAATAGTCATTTAGAGTAAGAAGTACTACTTTATGTGAAATCTCTCTTCTTCTATATGTTTTATCACCAAAGTTGCTTTCGTACTTACTGTCTAGAAGTAACTTAGATTCCATGAAAGATGTAGACCACAATATATGCCATGAATAAGGTTTTCCAAGTTTAATGATTATAATTTTTCTTCCAGTAAATTAAAGGAAATACGGTAAATTGACCTTTCCCCGCAAGACATGCTTAGAAGACAAGTCATACCACACATTTAATATACACACACATATACACACACATATATGACTTTATTTGACCATAAATTTGACAATTTCTTTAAGGTGTCATGTATCTACAGTAGCTGCTGGCTTAAGTATACTTGACTTTTAAGTCTAGAAAAAAAAAGATTTCTGATCATTACTCTAAAAACATAGTCATGTTTCTATTGTATATATGAAGGGGACACAATACATAATAGTACCAGATTATGTGTACAGGCAGCTTAAACTCCATCTGTGACAAAACAATATTTAACCTGCATAATAAATCAAGACTTGGCTACAATAACAACAACAATATGGATGCTGAGCTTGGGAAATGTCTCTTAAGAAAATCTTGCCTACAATGAAAGCATGGAGTTCTTGGCTATCACTGTCGACATTATCATTCAGACTTACTATAGAACACTGATGTATTATTTCCAAAAATGAAAGTGATGTTCAATAACAACTTCATACATTTAAATGAAATATATTTGAGCATATTTACTTGAATAATATACACAACAGTATCATAAAGTTTTTATAACCTCAATCTGATTGCCAAAATTGCTTTACATGTTAGTCCCTGCTAAAAGTATGTATATTTCAGTGTAAAAAGTCAGTTCTTGTTTTTTTTTTGTTTTTGTTTTTTGGGTTTTTTTTGTTCCCTATTACGTTCACAGGATCTAAAAAGAATAGGTATTCAGTGAAAAATTTTATTAGTTTCTCAACATTTGATAATGATTACAGGATATTTCTCTTTTCTGATAAATAAAATATATTGTTAGGCACTAAAGAAAGACTAGTTTATGCTAAGATGCACAGCTCTCTTCAACATTCTAATGGTTATAGGCAATTTAGAAAAAAAGGAAAATAGAAAGAAAAAACATGCAGAATATGAAAAAAGGAAATCTAGATGTACACAAATTCAAAAGATTAGAATAATTTTATTAATGTGAGGTAAAAGAGAAATATACAAATTGAATTGCAGGTCTGCATTCTACATTTCAAAATTAAATTAAGAAAATAACTATATTGACAATAGTGTCAAAATGTGCAGACACTTGTGACTTAAATGTATCAAAAGAGGAAGAGATTTGGTTTGAAAATCACAAAATATCATTGAAAGAGATTAAGAGAAAACAATACAAAGACATCTCACATCAATGTACCACAGAACCTTTAATGATGGGGAAAATATTTTTAATGACCTTTGGGTATTTTTCATTTAAATATGTATTTCATTTAAATACTTCATTAAATATTATTTTTTGAGTGACAGGCATTATGTGGATATTGGATCTTTTAGAAGTTATATTTTATAAAATCTATAGTTTGTAAGATGGTAGAGAGAAATTAGATGCCCCACAACCATTTTTTCTTTCATTAACATCTCAATGTGGTATTTTTGTCACAATTAATGAGACAATATTGGTATATAATTAATCAAATTCCATAATTTATGAAGATCCCTTAGTTTTTCATTAGTGTCCACTTTCAGTTGTAGGGTCCTAGCTGGGATATAGATATACAATTGATTTTCACATCTTTTAGCCTCTTCTTATTGCAGTTTGCCAAATAGTCCGTACTCAAATGACCTAGGTATTTTTTTAGTAGTAGTAGAGAAACACAGAAAGTCACTTATATGTGGAATATAGAAAGAAACAGAACAAATGGTCCCATAAGGTCAAACCAATAGCAAACCATATGAAAATGGAGTGAGGCTGCTAGAGAGGGAATGAGCAGGGAGAGAATAAAGTGGGATGAGAGTGCAAAGGATTACGGGTCCTTTGGTCCAGGGTGGTGGGTGAGGTGTGGTAACAATACCTATAAGGGAAGAGACTATACTTTTAAATCAAAAACAACATTGCCAAACAATGATACCTCCATAAACATATAGCAGAATAGTAAACTATACTCTCATAACCCAACAATAAATAATATAGCAATTTGCTATATTTCTGATATTATTTCCATATACACATATTTATTATATGTAGATATAATTATCTGATTATAAAGAAAGATCAGAGCATATTCATGAGGATTACTTTCTCTCTTCATTTGCCAGAGCCATATGATATTTGTGTGCAGATATTATCCACAAGAAACTGATGGGCTTCCTGTACATTAAATGCAAATTTGGTAGTTTCCAAAATATTCCAGATATTACGCACTCTCATACTAGGAAAAACTCAGCTTCTAGTAGTTGACCAAATAGTTATTTAAGTGTTCCTAGTAGACTTTGGTTCTGGAAACTCCTATGGCAGGTAAGCAGTGCTTGGCTGTAATGCTTTGGACTTGATTTTGTCTCTTTGGTTAACATTGAACTTGGATCTACACCCTGGTTCTCTGACAATTCCATGAAAAGTCATTGAATTTCTGTCTATCTAGACTTCCCCATTGCAAAGAAGGGAGTGATAACATCCAAACTAAGTGTACATTAGAACTGAAACCATGTCTCAAGCTTTGGATTTTTTAATGATAAGGGAAACAAAATTTAGTTTGACATTTATCCCATGTTGCTGCATGCTTCAAACCGATTATTTCCTTTTTTTATTTATTTTTTCATTATTGAATAGTTAGCATATATATATACATATATATGTTTTTGTATTCACATGTGTGCACATGCGTGCGCGCACGCACACACACACACACACACACACACACACACACACACATATATATATATATATATATATATATCTTTGTACCCTGGGGTTCAACCAAAACCTCCCCTCCCTGACTGTTCCCACCCATTTCCCCCTCCAGTTGTGTACTTTAGTTTGGTTGTTATCTTGTTTTGACTTCCTTCCGCCTTTTGTTTGTTTTTCCTGTATCTCATATATTAGTAAAATAATTTGTTCTCTTTTACTTTCTGACTTGTTACTGCTGATATGATTTCCTCTAGGACACCCATGTTTTCTCAAATTCATCAAATTCATCAAATTTGTCATTTTTAATTGATGAGTAACATCATTTTGTATATATATATATCACATCTTTTTTATCCATTCAACCATTTTTGAACATTTGGGTTGTCCTTTGTATTTTCCTATGCGAAAAATAGTGTATCTTTCTCTATCATCAAATAAAGATACAGTTTTGTGTCTACTGCCATTATATTATTATATGATTGGTTGGAAAGTATTGCCAGATAACTATTTCATTTTCATTTTTTTGAACAATAAGACATTTATCAACATCTTCATCTCACTGAATCTTCTCCTAGGGACTAGGGCTAAATAAACATAAATTTTAAAGAGGTGTCATTGGCTTATTTAAAGTTTGCAATGTGCATTTGTTTAAAGTGGATTTGGTATATTCATTCTCCCGGCAATAAAGCTTCGTCTATTATTTGAATTTATTTACGTCCAATATTATGATTTCACAGCATTTATGTCAATTATTTTGCTGCTATTTCATTTACTATTTTCCAATTTAATAAACTGGGTTTTGAACAATTGAATCACATATGTATTTGAGACATAAAACTCAATAAAACAGTATATTTAACACATGTAAATAATAGTTTAACAAATATGGAAAATATGCTAGCATGAATCACTATAGTGTGTATTTTCTGAGTATTATGATTTACTGTCCCTTTACAGAAAAATGACTTGAACATTCTTCTGTAGTGCTTTTGATTTTTTTCCCCTGTAATGACAAAACACTCAAGGAAACCTGATGGATAACAAGGAATAATTAGAAAAAAGTGTACCTTGCTTTAATAGCAAAAGTTTCCATACAAGTTCATAAAGTAAGATTAAAACCCCAACCATCTGTTAAATAAATACACTGGAAAATTTTGAACTTCTATAGCAAATAATTGTAATTTGTTAATGATTATGGCATTGTTCTATACTTAATAATTATAGTCACTAGTTAATAATTACAGCAATTTCATATACCTGTCACATATTATGACAGATGACAGAAGACAGACAGATAGACAGACAGACAGACAGACAGACAGACAGATGATAGATAGACAGACAGACAGACAGACAGACAGACAGACAGACAGACAGACAGACAGACAGACAGACAGACAGACAGATAGATAGATAGATAGATAGATAGATAGATAGATAATGTGCACACATTATACTCAAAAACTGTAAACTTCAAATTAAAATTTCTTTTTTACCTCAGTTGGATAAATAATTGTACTGGGGATTAGATAAAGATGAAACTAAGAAATAATGCAATAACCTTTTTTGGTAAGTACCTGGTTATTCACTTATAAAAATTAATAAAAAAGAATCACAGAATCACTACACCTTTTAGTAGTAAGTAGCACATGTAATTAAAAGTGATTTGCACTGTATAATATAGACTTATACACGGAAATATGTTCTGAATTAATTTCTAGTAATATATTGTTTGAAAATTTTGATTTTCAAAAACGTCGACCTTTTTGGTAACAGATACTGAAGAAATCTGAGGTCATGTAGTTAGTTTTGCAAGTATTACACACCCATCTGCTTCTCCATCTGGCAACAGACACACAAGAGGTATATGCATCCTTCTAACCCACACCAGGTTGCTAACTTCCTGCTGATAGCCCTGGGGTAAGCCTCATTGCATAATTATTTCAGGCAGAAAACAACCAACCCACCTGTTCAAGAACAATCACTGGTTCAATTAACTAACCAGAAGCAGGTGAAATTGTGTGATCCTGAGCAGAAAGAATTTCAACTTCTTTAGCAATTAGTTTGCAGATGTGCTATTTAGTACCCTGAAAGTGCTGATCATAAAAATGAACATATCACTTTTAACAAAACATGGAACATATGTGTCACACACATATACAGCACATATGATATACATGACATATAGCATGTGTGTACTATGTCTATAAGGCACATGTTACATACATGTATGATACACACAACAAAACACATACATAGACACATTTAACAAAATAGATAGTAAATGATGTGTAGCTTTGTAAAACTTATTACTCTAGAGCCATTTAATTTTAGAATAAATCAAACATGCTAAAGGTACTGCCAGTATATGCTAGGCAGCCATTTTATTTACTGATTGCATCAGCATCAACATGTATAATTTACATAAAAATATTGTTTTCTAATAGGAACCTAAAATCATCATATTTATAGTAAAAGTAAATATAAAATTATGGTAGGGCATACATATTTCATAAAAAATGATTTATATGGACATCACAATTATATAGCCCCTGAAAATACATATTTTGAGTGCAGAATTATTTTTATTTTAAAAATGTATATTTTTCTTCTATGTATTCTCTATTTTAAGTACATAAAAATGTTAACAAAAATGTTTTTCATTTAATTTATTTACACAGTCACTGGTTGTAGCTTTCTGGATATTTCAAAAGACTTATTTGAGACAGACACCTAAATGTAGAATTGAATATCCGTTCAGTTGGTCTTAATATTTTGATACATATTTTTTGTTACATTCTACTGGACATCTTTGAACAGAAACTATGAAAAGAAAGTTTCTAATGTCATATCAATATGCTTTTCTCATCAAAATTTTTGTAGGCTTTTATTTTTTGAATTTTTAAAAATTTTTCTGAAATTAACAATGACTTAGAGCTGTAAATAAATATGATAAAATTATTTTTTATTCTATTAATATGATCTATTGCAATAAAAACATTTTAGGGATTCATCAACGTTGCTTTCTTCTGATAAGTCACACATGGTTACAGTATCCTCTCTTCTGATAAGTCACACATGGTTACAGTATCTGATTCTTATGTATTGCAGATTTGGGAGGTTAGCATTTTACTAAGGTTTTTCTCTTCGAGAGTCTTAATAGATAGCGGTTTGTCATTTTCTCATAATTAAATGATTCAGGGTTCAGTTAGATATATACAAGAGACTGACATAATATATTTATTATGTTTGTTTGATCATGCTACATGATTCAGAGCTATGTTCTTATACCTTCTTAGATGTACCCTATCACACAAGACTCATCACCAACACAAACAGATTTTTAAAGGAAGCAAAAGAAAAGGCACTGAGGCAGAATACCAATATTAAAAGCACCTTACCTATATTCATAGCTAATATTATTTTAGCTTTGGCACATGAAGAACCACTTGAATTGCAATGTAAAGAATAATCTGTTCCTGTTGGTTCCACTCTTAAAATTGCCATGGGGAAGAAATAGTCCCAGTGTAAACACTTGTTAAAGTGTAACTTACCCAAGGGAGAAGGGTATATTCTAGGCAAAAGACATGATATTTAATGCTAATTATATTTAATATAATTTTTTGGTCTCATCTATTTCCAAGTTTCACATTTTAGAATTTCATATGATTGTATTCTGGAATAATTCACCATGAAGATAATTTACATTGATTTTATCTCATCGTGAAATCACCTGCTAAACTTTCTTGATATTTGCATAATATTTCATTGCAATGCAAATAGATACATTAAAATTTCTCTTAACTTTATTACAAAATTCCAAAGTAAACCTTTAACAAAATATGATTACTTTAAAATATACCTGGAGTCACATTTTGAATTCTTGTTAAAGTGAAAAAAAATAATTCTACACTAGCCTTGTTTCATTTTTAATTCATTGGTATTCTTTACTTTGGAACATTCATAGTAAAATAGAAATTTCAACTGGAACTCAAAAATAATTAGAAAAAAATCTGGACTGTTTTACAATGAATATATAAAAATCTTTAAATTTAATAATCAGTAGGATATTTACGGAAGTAAATGCAGATGCTAGAAATTACAAGTCACAAGTCTAAAAGTACAAAGAAAAGAACATACTTAAGAGAAATAAAAAAGCCAATGATAAAGACCAAATAAAAGCATATCAAAACCAAAAATACAACAGAGAACTATGCAAAGGCAAGAGTTGTTCATTAAAGAATGAAAGTGGGGGAATATTCTATTAATTTCCCTAGACATTTCATAAATAAGAATAATTATGAGAAAAACAAAATATTTGTAAAATACATTTAAAAAGGGATTTTACATGAAATAAATCCTAAAGCAAGATGGCATGTCTACTTTTTTATTTCACAATCACACACAACCTTAAAATAATCTCCTACATATGAAAATTCTTCAAGGGAATAAAAACAGGAAACTGCAAATCTCAAAGCACCGACATCATTTTGATAACAAAATCTGACAGGAATACTGTAAATTCATAAAATCACAGGCTAACATCTTATGAAAAATAATGGAAACATACTACACAAGTCTTTAGCAAATACAATTCAATTACACATTAAAATGAATTGACATGGCAGGGAATAAAAAGAAATACAAAGATTTACCATGATAAAGTCCATTGATTAAATTCAGTACACAGAGGAAAAGGAGAATAGAATTTGAACATCTCTATAGATGTAGAGAAAGCAAGTCTACTAGTGAGCATCTCCTTGGAAATACCTCATGCCAGGTGACATGAAGGAAACTTGAAAAAACAAACTGATATGGATTATTGAATGGGCAGAGATATTCCCTATCCATCCAATACCCAAGTGTTAGCGAACATTCACCAGAGTCCTAGACATAATGCTGATTGATGGTTTCTGACCAAAGTCTGCCAGCAGAAACCTTTGCCACTGGACCTTCCCCATCTATAAGTCTTTTTTTTCCCCCGAAGCTAACATTGGAGTTTTGTTTTAAGATCTGAAAAACACAAGACATGGAAGAATCTTGACAATTCTCAGTTTTCTGCATTCAATCTGCCTGATTGTGAGATGTGCTTGTTGTTGTAGAAGTACATTGACTGGAGCTATTTGTATTTATCACTCTGATTTTGATAAGGCTTGTGTTTTGTTTATTCAAATTAAGATGCTACTTATTTGTATGCAAATCGAACTATTCATTTTGTATTCTCATAAATGAAGAAGAATGGCATCAGTAATGCCTGAAATAAAAAAAGATGCTTACAAAATTTCACACACTCCAGAGATAAACCAACTACATGACTTTTCTCAATACTAACTAGAGAATCATTTGTTAAAAAGTGATCTCTGAGGATCTCCGGAGAGTCCTTTGAAAAACCTCTGTGCCCTGACCTTGCTTTGTATAGTTCAATTAAAATATTACTACATGTTTCCCTCCAGTCATAAGAGTGTCATATTTTCCCACTTGTAATAAAACCTCAAAGCCAATAAAGATAATATTTGGGGAAAGAAATAGTAGAATTTCATGTGTTATGATGTGAGTGGATGAATAAAAGAAGGCAAAGCCAATGATTAAGATGAAAACCAGAATGAGAAAAAAAAAAGAGAATATTAAGTGCCATCAAAGAGATAAAGGGAATTTAAAACAACCAGCAGAGCCTGTAGCACAGAGCAAGAGAGGGAGGGGGGGTAAAATTGGGGGAGGGGGAGGTACAAGAGAGTAGGACAGTTCATGGGTGACAAGTTGATGGGAAAACCTCAGAGCATACTATTTTGTGAGATAGAGATAGATATGTGCAATCAATTAATTTTTTAATTAAAAAATAAAATTAGAAATAAATGGACAAAATAAGAAAAAAAGGATCAGTTAAAGTGCAGACAAACACCAAATAATTCGTTGGTGTTAAAAAGTAAATAAGGCTCCAAATTACGTATTTCTTGCTGAACAATATTTTAAAAAATACAAATTGCTGAACTCAAAAATATACAACTAGAGAAAACAATCTACCTATGCACTATCAAAATATCTATTTATTATTAGCAATAATAAAAAAACTTAAAAAATGTAAGGTGCTAGAAATAGGATCTAATTGTTCTAAATCATTACAATGTAAAGTTGTCCCTGCAACTCTTGTTATCCTTACTTCATTGACAACTTTCTCAAGGTTACTAATTAGTAAGTTTACATATAGTAAACAGAAACACCAAGACTCAATTTCAGACTTGTCTGACCCTAAGCACATTCATTCTTAAATATGAATCATAAATCTTATAGTTATCAATATAACTTTAGGAAGAGAGATATCAGATATTAGGAAACAAAATTAGAAAGGGCATAAGTCTATTTTCTGAATGATCTGGAAAAAAATAGTCCTCTAATTATATAATCCTGATGAGTAATGAGAGAGAAGGGGGAGAAGAGAAAAAGAGAGAGAGAGAGAGAGCAAGTAATATAGGAAATTTTGACGAACTCAACACTTAAAAACTCCAGAAAAATTCAGAAAAGACAAAAATATTAAATAATAATGAAAACATAATAAAAGACAAACATAAATAGCATAAATATTATTAAAGAAAGAGAAGCCAGAAGATCAGACATGTTCACTATTTCAAGAAAAGTAATTTTTAAGATATACACTAAAAATCCTGCTTGGGGTATAATGTACAATACCCAGGGAAATGAGAAAGCAACATTTACTTTGCTTTTCATCTTTCATAAGACTTCTTGGTGAAAGAGAAAGATTATAGGGAACCTGGGTAAGATCTAATTGAAGCCAAAGATAAGTAAAGAGATTATGAAAAACTCCTCAGTTGCTCTAAATGAGTTCAAATTCCCTCATTAAATGAGAATATCACAGGATAATAAGACGGCTTGCGAATGCTATGATGAGTTCTACGAGAGAATGTTGATGAACTCCTGCCTACAGAACTACCTGAAAAGATTACATGCAAACAAATGCAACTCGGCTGTCTAAAAAATTAGGAGGAATTAACTTAAAATATAGGTTTGGGTGTGTTTGCTGAATAAAATCTGCCATGATTTCAGATACATCCTATAAAGTATATATTTAGTAGGTAGGTTGCCATTTAAGTTTTTGTATCTTAAGGAGAATTTAATAGAACAGGACTTCATCTAGTTAAATTCTTAATTTATTTTCCATTGTGAATATTTTCCATTTATTTTCCATTGCCTATTAAGTCTAACACTTGAGTGTTTAATAACCAATTAACTTTGGTAAACACATTAACAAATATATACCAGCACATACACCATGAATCCCTTTACACAACCAATAACCAGTCCTTTAACCTTGCTGAAGTTGGTTCTGTTCAAGAATCCTACTACCTCTCCAGCTTTCTTAAATGAAGCCCACTCATTCCTTTCTATTATACCACCAGCTGTTTTCCACTAAACGCCCATTTCAAACAACGAGCATTTTTTATTTATTATCATTTTATTGATATGTATATATTTCATATCATTGTATTTTCCAGGATTCTCACACCACCATATCACCTGTGAACCATCATCTTGATCTGTTGTGCTCATACTTTCTTGATTTCCCGCTTCCTCCCTCCAGCTCCCTAGCTGTTTGTTTTAGATATTGTTTTAACTTTTTCTTATCTTTTTTCATTTTCCCAATATCCCATCTGTAAGTAAGACCATTTAGTTTGTGTCTTTTTCTTCATGATTTGTTTCACCAGAATGATTCCTTCTAGATCCATCCACAAATGCCTCATATGTGTCTTTTTGATTGCTGAATAATATTCCATCACATATATCTACATAATCTATATCTCTATATCTCTATCTTTTTACTATCTATCATCTATCTATCTCATAACGTTTTCATTCATCTGTCATTTTTGGGACTTTTGGGTTGCTTTCAAAATCGGACTATTGTAACTAGTGCTGCTATAAACATGTGAGTTCAGGTGTCCTTTTGAATTACTGGTGTCCTTTGGGTAGATTCACAGTAGGGGAATTGCTAGAGTCTATGGTAATTCCATTTCTCAGTAGTTTGAAGGTCCTCCAAACAGCTTTCATAGTGACAGGACCGGTTTGCATTCCCACCAACAGCAAACACCAAACATTTTGATATTGACTATAGGATGAAAGA
This sequence comes from Uropsilus gracilis, assembly GCA_004024945.1. Taxonomy (NCBI): domain Eukaryota; kingdom Metazoa; phylum Chordata; class Mammalia; order Eulipotyphla; family Talpidae; genus Uropsilus; species Uropsilus gracilis. The sequence goes on from PVHY01002772.1 coordinate 98,415, forward strand.
CTTGGCCATGCTTTTCCCACCATTAGCCCCTATGACCAGCGCCTGGGGAATTGTGTCCTTCCCATGATTGCACATGCCTCGCCTAGTGGGTGTGGGCATGTGTGAATGGACTCACCAGAGTCTGGAAGGAGCAAGTTCACTCTGGTGAGGAGAGCCTTGTGAGGAGAGTGCAAGGGGACCACAAAGGAGAATTAAAACTCAGGAGAGAAACTTCAGTAGCTGTTGCTTTGCTGCTTGTTTTCACCCTGTTCATTATTAAAAATTCTATGATGATAATTTTAAGGGTCCCATCCTTCTTTAGCTGCTAGACCTGATTGGAATGGTTGCAAAACACTGACTATGAAAGATTTTGTTACCTATCTTCATATTCTCTTAACTCAAAGTCTACAAAACACATGCAATTTGATACCTTTTCCATTCAATCCCAATTTCAGGTTTTAATCTAAGGAACTTCAATATCCCTGTGCATAGTCCTTAGCTTTGCAGTTCTCTGTGGCTTAATTTCAGTTGATATCAACTGCATTTCAAACTCCCCCCTTAGGTTGCCACCACTCCCAAATATGTAGATGCCAACCCAGTTTCTAGCTAGCTCACCCAACACTCAATACAAAAGGAACAATCAACTTGATTTGAAATATCCTATAACATTGACTTTGCCATCCAGAGGGACCTTTGCTGAAAGACACCTATTCATCATGCATGCTCTCTCCTCTGTGTTCTTCTAGTGTATAAAATCCCAGAACCAAAAATATATAATACTTTGCAATAACAACCAACTCTTTTAAGTATCACATGTCCTCACAAAATGATCTATTCTTCCCATAACCATTAATTTATAAATTTTGTATAACCATTTTATCTATAACTTTCTTCTTTCTTGTTTTAACCCTTCAGATATCACATTTTAGTACATTATTCACTATTGCCAGAGATAACATAAATTTAATGATTCTCTTGCCTAGATGGAGTTAAAATGAGGATATAATGTATTTAATGATGTTATATGTTTAGAATACATGAATATTGTCTGGTCAATATCTTCCTTCTTAGCATATTCTACCATTGGGAAATAATCAGCACATATTATTAGTAATGTGAGTACCAAATATCCCTGCTAGAACTGTGATGATAGAGCTGAATAAGGAAATCAGGTGAATACTTAAGACATAAATGATAACTAATCTTTCACTTAGAAATTCGAGTATCTCATAGTCTTTTGTTCTATTCAGAGATCTAGTACATGAACAATATTTTCAGGCATGATTAAGAAAAGATGGAGAGAAGCAGGGATTTGGCTGATATTGTATTCAAGTAGTCACTGTATTCAAGCAGTCACTAGAAGAGCTCATAGTAGAGAGAGAGTGTATGATGGGTATGTGTCATTCAGCAAAGGTTCCTCTTGATGTCAACATCAGTGTTACAGGAAATTTCAGAGCAAGTTGACAATTCCTTTTGAATTGAGTATTGAATGAGATTGTTAGAAACTGGCCTCTACGTATTTGGGAGTGTTGTGGACCTAACAGTATTAATTCTGATGAGAGAGGAAACTTCATTCTACAGACTATTAATTCTCATATATGCTTGATTACATCTGAAGTAAGAACTAGTTAGGAGATTTGGAAATAGTTGTATAAGCTCAGTGGTCAAACATATCCCATTTGGAAAACAATTTCAGGATAATTTAATAAGCCAGCAATGATGAAAAAAATGTGAATATGTTTTAATATTTACATACTAGAATTTTAACTTCATCATTATGGCTTCCATAGATTGTATGAACCATTGGTGAGAAGTGTTTGCATTTAATGGGATTGTAAATGAATGAAATTGGAATAATGAAGCCAAATTTTATTTAGGACAGGAATCTTATTCTAAAAGCAAGTAGAATATAAAAAAGAATGTGCTAGTGGTTGCAATGCCGTATTTGAAATGTCAAAAAAATTCTTTCAATCAGAAAAAAATGTTTACACTACATTAAGGGAAATATAAAAAAAATCAAATTCCTTCTATTAGTTAACCACTGGAAAATAATCTATAGAACAAAAATGATAATAACTAGTAATCTATAAGTTAATTCTCTTACCTCATATATAAATAAATATCAGTATTATAAAGCAGTTATTTAGTTAAGAAAATATAAATAAAACATGAGGAACTTTAATTAAAGTTATAATATATTTTTGATCTTACAAGCTTTCTCACCATTCCATATACTCACATAGATTTATGGTATATTGATGCTATTTAATGGGATTAAAGCACTAACTACAAATGAGTTAACACATTAGTTTTAGTGTATATGAATGTGGAATGGTATTCAATTAATAAAATGTGGCTGACAAAATCAGGATCTCAAATTGTCAGCATTCATACCGTCTTCTCTCATGACTATGTGCTTAAAACTAGAAATGCTATTTTAGGGACATGCTATAAAACTCTCCCACTTATTGTACACAGGAAAGAGGATTTCTGCCACCTTGGGGTTACTCCTGAAGTGCTGATTATGACAGCAAGATTTCACAGCTGAGAAAATAGATGACCTTCCTGGGGTAAACTCTACAATTAGGAAATCTGCTGAGATCAATTAAGACCTGACTATAAATGGAAAGACACTCTCCTACATTGCTTGTTTTCCTACCTGGAATTGAACATTAGAGAGCTTACTATGTCTAGGAACCAATGACCTGTGAAAAGGTTCTTGAGGCTAAAACTGCTTTGACTGGTCATGATAATCACCCCAGTAATAACCTCTTAGATTTAGCTGCCCAGTGAGAATTTCCTGAATCACATACTCATGATATGGATAGAAATACATTAAATTAATACATTAAAAATTAAACTAATAACTTCACTTAGAAAAGGAAGAAAATAATGAGGACACATATAAAAACAAAAGAGTTGACATAAGGTGGTTTTACTTTGCCAATATACAAGATATGGACTAGGTCACTCTAAGTTGATAGAATGATTTCTCATGATTACCACACCTATTGTTTTGCCTTTATTTCAGCAAACATGATGTATTTAAGACTCTCTAGCTGCTAACTTTTCAAAATTCCATTTTAGTGTCTATTCAGTGAGAATAGATCTCTGTAAATGGTGAAGGTACTGCACCCATAGGGAAAATATTAGACCCTGAGGTGATTTAATTCATAATTTCAGAAAGTTTTCCTTCATAAAACCTGTAGTATTATTTTATTTTTCTTAGTTTATTAAATCGAATGAATCTCACATCACTAGAGTTTTTCTTGTCTGATATAAATATTGACTATCTGCTCGTATAGAATTTTCTGACTTGCATTTTCAGAATTAAAAGTTTTTCATATATATATATTTATAAAATCTAGACATATATAAAGCATTCCCAGGCTATGCTTATTTTATAAAGTCTATTTTAAGAAAGTTATTTATGACCTTTAATTTCAAAATACATCACTATATTTTTCTACATATAATAACTGACACAGTTTTCTTTGATTTCAGAAACAGATGGGTGGAAAATGTACTTCTACTCCACAGCAAAGAAAGAAGAAAAAAAAATGATCTGTGTTGTGTAAATTCACTTTATTCTGAATATATATGGAACAGAGTAAATCCCCTTATCTCTGAAGTACTATGATGATAATTCAATGGCTAGAGTTACATAAGGACAGTCCAGTGATTCATCTGTATAATGTTTGGCAAGTATATTAATCCATAATTTAAAAAGCTATTCACTTTAAAACCTTGTCTAGATGGAATTAAATTCTACTATGTTGTATAAATATGTAACTTCCAATGTATATAAGTATTACTTTATTTTTCTGAAAAAGAAAATAACCACAAGCTTGTTTTTTTTTTTTTTTCTTTTTGTAACTGTATATTCTTTGAATTTTCAGCTTGTCAACTAAACAGAATTATTTGGCTAGTAAGAGAGGTAAATAGACAGAGTGCAACCTACTCTGTGAACTGAATGTGAGTTGCTGACCCTCTGGGAATAGACCAAAATAGACTCTGGTCACTTTGGGGAGTTAATGCAACATCTTCTTCCCAATGATTACTCAAATAGCTGATAAATATACTGAAATATCCTTAAAAAGTTGTGGACACATTTTAAATGGAAAAATGAATCAATGCTATGTCCAGCTCTGGTGTTCACTGTATTTATGTATATAATTTGCTGCACCAACTAAAATTATGCAAGCCCATTTTTAAAAACAATACAATATAAAATAATGCTGTTTTAAAATACATATATATAGTTTTTTACCTCTGATAGATATGTCATATTTAAATATGAATATATAGGTGTCAATCAATTATGTGCCTGTCAATCGATGGTGGAAATTGGAAAACACAAATATTTTGTATATTATTTTGTACCTTCCTGTCCTCTCAGAAGTAAGACTTTCTGGAAATCTCTTTGTCTTAACTTTGTAGTAGCCTTTGCGGAGATTCAGTCTAAGTAGATAGATAAAAGTCTTTAGCAAAATTTCGACTATCGTTACCTTAATCATGAAAAACATTTCAAAAAATGAATGTTGTATTGAAGTACAACTTTTCTGTTGTGCTTACCACATTTAGGTAAGTCCCTTACTTTTAATCTTGATTTTCATCTGACTTTACCTACCTATCTACATGAATACAAAAAATGTCAAAACTTTTCAAAATTCTAATTGATTTGATCAGACTTAAATACCTGGAGTGCTAATAAAGATATGATAATATTAACTCCATAATTAGAAAAAAGTAAAATTGATGGTTTTTGTAATTTAATTAACTTTGGAGACATCAGAAAACATTGACTGAGTTGAAAGCAAAATTAAAACAAAATTAATAATAAATTTGATATCCTATTCCACAACTATATTTCATATACCTTTCTTACTATCTGTCAGATGATGTTATTAAACCAACAGTGATAGTTGTATTTGGCATTGTTTTGATATACAATTCAACTGAATGTTGTTCTGTGAAGTGTATGTGAATTGAGACATTTAATTGTTGCTTTTATTGAACATGACAATTTTAAACATTACTGTCAAGTTTTTGGAAAATGCATAAGTGACATCATATTAAAATGTCTTTCTTAGATAGTATATAACTTTTATATAATTACAGTCAATAGGAAAAGAGAATTCTCTTGAATTGTAGCTACATGAGAGTATAGAGTAGCACAGATCACTGTTTAATACAGCCTGGAGAAACAAGACACTTACCTTGGGGAAATGTCAGCGGTCAGTGGATAAGATTTGTTCTGGGAAAAACGCCTTATCATGTTATTTTCCTGGCAGGTATCTACAGGTATCATAACATCCATCCTGTCATGTGAGATCATGATATCTCCCTGGCAGGTAGCTAAAATATTTCAACTAAAGAAAAAGGGGAATCATCATCATCATCATCATCATCATCATCATCATCATCATCATCATCATCATCATCATCAACATCATCACCTAACTACTCACATGGAAATACTCCGAGCACTATGGCAGTATCAGTCAGTGCTACCCAGGGGATCAAGCAATGGAAGTCTTTCACTATTATTTGGTGATGCATTTCTAATACAGGCTTGATTATCAGGCAGTCTACCCATTGCATCCCACCATCTTGGAAACATCTCTGGTATGAGGCTTCCAAACGAATGCCACCTCTCACTCCCAGGGAGCACTGAGTCCATTCTTATGCTGATCACTGTTTATCTAAAAGTCCTGAAATTTATGTCTGCACCCATAACTGGAACATGACATCAATTTTACCCAAACTACATGAATAAGATACAGAGACATGTGTTTCCCAAGCAGATATTTTTAGAGCCATTGCACACAGGCAGAAATATGTGTTGAGTAAACTTTACAGTATGGATGTTCAATGTGAATGTATAGATTATGTACTTGATAATACAGTTTTTAAGGGTTAGTTATGAATTGAATGAATGTATTCCAAAGTGGTGCATCTGTTCCAAATATGATAAACAAACAAGTCTTCTAGGCAAAGTCTGATGTTGTTACTGATTCCTGGTCCAAATCAGGAATCTTTAAAGATAATTCATACAATGATGTCAGGTTCAGAGGACATTGTTCATGGTGTCAATCCATGGATAAATGATGAATCTGCCATTCCCTGAAATTATGCTTCATTAGAACCATAGCTAACAACTTCTGTCTGGTCCTCACCATATCAACCATTGACAACAGCAGCCAGGGCTATAGATTTTAACATGGACTAGAATGGGTCCATGTCTAGTCCACAGGTGACTAGAATGGGTAAACTGAGCCATGGACTCTGCAGTGGTGGTACACAGATCACACCAAGTTCAGAGAGAACATGAGCCAAATGGTGATAAAAAAAAGATGCACAGCTTTACTCCATTAGTGGAATATTATGGAGCTTCTCAATGTCTCCAGTGGCAAAAGAGTCAAGTTCACGTACAGGGTGGATATGCAAGCGCACGCGCACATGCACACACACACACCACACACACACACAGACCACTCAGAGCAACTGAGTAACCTCCTGAGTGTCACAAGGAAGGCAGCTGTCAAGAAGGATGATGTTCCTTTCCCCTGTGCATAAATAAATCAGGTAAAAAAGAAGAAATCATGTTTGTATAAAGGATTAGGTAGAAATGGCATAGAATGGACATACACACTGGTGAAATCTTCAGACCACAGAAGAGCAAAGAATTGAGTCTTATAGAAGAAATCATTTCCTGGGTAGTTAGTATGATTTCCTTAAATGCCCAACCTGCAGTACTTTGCATACTCACTTTCTTTGTGGTTTCATTCAAGTAGACATTAATGAATTCATTCCCCTAAAGAGTTCATGTAGCCAGCTTCAATTCAGGGTGGGTTTGGGTGTCTGAAGACTTCTTTTATGTTACTATTTTTAGTGTTATATATATATATATATATATATATATATATATATATATATATTTACATTGTGTACCCCAAATTATTCCCATCACTGTCACCCATCAACCATCTTCATGCTCACTTGTATTCATCCCACTCTCCAATACAACCTTCCTCTCCATTTCTGTATGTTTCATTCCAGTTATTAGTTTGCTAATTGTGACTATTTATCTAAAAAAGGGAACACTTCTCAAATGCACAACTCATCCTTGCACAGGAGCCATACTAATTTTCTCTGCCTCATTCCTATTTTTGTGTATGTGCTGCCAAAGCAAACAGTCTGAAGACGTCTATGTGTGATTAAGAAGCCAGTAACCTCTGTTTTCAAGGCTTTGACTGTAAACTTTTCTTAAAAACTGAACATCTTTTAGAAAACTTTTAAATTCTCATTTGCCAGCAATGTTGCAAATCCATGATGCAGTGAATAATGGCAGAAAGATGACAGCCTGGAAGAGGGAATAGGGTGGTTCTGTCACTTAGTATCACACCATTGATCTCATCATTTCTCTAACTCTCAACTCAATGATTTGCATTTGGAATCTGACTGAGGGTTAATTCAAAGCATTAGCTTGAAGAGTGCAGGCAGGTTTAATAGGTCTCTCTTTTAGAATGAATCAAAATCAGTGGTTCTTTAATGAACACAACAGAAAGAAACCCATTCTCTTAATCTTGCCCCACTTTTCCTCGTCCTTTATCTAATTCCCTATTTTTTCAAATCTTCAGAACTGACATTCAGTATGTTTCAAATCCATATTGGCTATTGTTTCAGGATATTTCAGGACATGTCCTAAATTATGATCGGCTTCAAGAAATAATAAACATACTTGAACACATTGAGATAGTTCTACCAAATGTCCAGAAGTTCTAACCCATTTTAATATTTGATCTAATTCCAAGATGAAACAATGAAAATTAAGCTATTTTGTTAAATTAAGCTATTTTGTTAAACTTCACACCCAAGAATGGGGGTTCACCCTGCCTCAAACTTAACTCAGTCAATGCCACATATTAGATCATCTCATTCGCATCAAGTCTTTAAGAGATCCATGTAACTCTTAACAACATTTTAGCTGTGGATTAGTAGAACTATGATTTTCAACATAGATTTATAAGCCATGATATTTAAAAAATAAGAATGAACTGCTTTACTTAGATGAAAAGTCCACCCAAGGACTAACTATGCAACATGCAAGATGGAACCCAAAGGTTAACCATGTTATCTTTCTGCCTGTCACATGATAGGATCTTCTGGTCTTTACTCCAATCCCTCCCTCTAAATCCCAAGATTAGCTCCCATAGTTATGTGCTCATTATTTTATTAGATGAACAGACTATCTTAATTAGTTAGATCCTGAACCGATCCCTCTAGAGACAGAAAGAAACTAATAAACCCCACCCAAATAATTAAGGGTTGTGAAAAAGGGGTTTGGATGACTGATACACAGCATCTATTTCCTCCTTTCTAAAAATGCATTCTCCTTCTGCCGAGACTGTAAGCTTCATTCTCCATTTCAGTTTCCAACTAGGTTTATGGAAGCAAATGATGTTGCTAATTCTATGCACTTGAGTCCCAAAGGATGCTTGAAAAGAAGAGGTCAAGCCAAGATGAACCCCTGCTGTTATATTTCTTTCTTTCTTTCTGGAAATGAGGAGCAGTTGGCAAGACTAATTTGTGCTGACTGGATTTAGTGTTGCATTGTCTTCTTATTGGCTGTCAAGAGGCAGTTAGAATGCTCAGTGCCACATTCTGATCCACATGACATCACTACAGCTACCTCAAACACTCATCACCTGGCATTATGGCCAAATTTTCCAACATATTTTACTCATATTTAAGATAAATTTCACTTCACAAATAGTCTGAAATTCATAAAAACTCTTAAAGGGGACAAATGTTGCCATATTCCCTTCCCCGCCCCATCATTAAGTGTCTTAAGTTAGTATAGGATACCTGTTACAGTATACTAATCAATACTGATACATGCACTAAAGTGTACACTTGTCTCAGATTCCCTGATTTCTTTTAAGTTATGTATTCATCTATTTATAATTTATTTATTGAGCTGACATTGGTTTACAACACTAAATATGTTTCAGTATTGCAGGTTCACAACACTTCCAATGTAACATATCCCACCACATCCATCATCACAATATCTATAACCCTCCAACACAGTTCACCGATTCCCCTTCACCCTTTATTCCCTGCCATCTCCACTAACCTCAGAATCCAAGCTGTCGTGCACTCATGATAAACGACAGCTGGTGTATATGGGATTGAGAGTGATAGATCACTGAACAAATCAGAAAATAAGATATATATATGACTTTCATTTCTAATGCATCTCCTCCTGAGGCACTTATCTCTTTATGTAAATCCTGAAAATCTCCACAGCCTTATGGAGGAGGTTCCCCCTGACTAATTGTATAAGAAGCAATAGTAGAACCCTGATGTGCAAGTGACTCCACACAATATAAAGATGTAGAGAAAATCAAGGGCTCGGATTACATTTCCACATGGGATAGATTTTTTTCTTCAATAAAGACTGTCCCAAAGGGGAGAATATTCTGTTTGTCTAAGCTGGTAATTGGAAAGATAAATTTTTGAAATATGGTCTCCAGATATGCACAAGCTATGTGTGAACTGACCTGCCAAATGGCTCAAGTGTTGAGATATTTATGTTGCATGTGAATCCTGACCAAGAACACCTGTCAAAAAGGGGATTCAATAATGAAGTGAAGAAAAATGAGCCCTTTTGTGAATGTCAGTCACTCTCCTCCAATCAGTCCTCCAATCAGTGCTGGTCAATAGGTTCGTGAACTACAGATGTCATGTAGGAATTCAAACTTTCTAACCCAAGGTTAATTTCATTTCTTTGAATGCTGTTCTCAATTTGTAAGCAACAGAACTGAAGGTAATCCCCACCACAACACCATTTTTCTGGAATACCCATCAATAATCTGATGCCACTGTAATCAAATTAGCCCATTTCTTTACGTGAGGAGCTGAGATTTGTCCTGACTAAAATAGGCACAGGCTGGATACACATTTGTCACTCCTGTCTACTATATTTTTTAAGAGAAATATAATTTGAAGACTGATAAATTTCCACACATACTTCTAGAGCATCCCAGCAATATTATTTATGTTCAAGTGTTCAATGCTCTAAGAGAACAGAGGCAGTGGTTAAATACCATACCATTGCAAACCATCACTGTAAAATTATTGGATTGGACTTGTAGGACAATAGACTAGACTATTGAAGACATAATTATAGCATCTGGTGGAAAAATGCCACATTGCAGTCCCTAGGTTTTTTCCCACAAGACCCAGTACTCTGAACCACATAAAGTCTCCCATAAGTCCACTGTACTGGTAACCAAGAATTGCATTTCTGAGAATCAAAACCCTCCAGTATAGTTTACCACACTGTCATGAAATGAACATCTGACATTCCCTGTAGCTATAGATTTTATCAATTTGGAGTTCTCAGTATCCAAGGAATAAATGTTTCTATCAGGAGATCTAAAAATGATTCAAATGAACTGGAAAGTAAAAATGCCACCTGGATCTTTTGCACTGCTCATATACATGAGGTGACACTACAAAGTGTAGCCGCTTTACAGTAACTGACCTTGAGTAGAAAGGAAAGTGGACTGATTTCTACAAAAGGGAAAGGAGTAATATAGAGCAACATGAAATACTCTAGAGAACATTTAATAATGGTTTCAAGTCAGCAGGATGAAGGATTGGGTCACTCCAGCAGTTTTAGATTCCCATACAATTAAAACATTGGCTAAAATCAAATGGAAGCATGGAGTTGATAACATGGAAAGAGGATTCTAGTTGTTAAGCATGATCTAGATTGTAGTTAAAACAGATGTACAGAAAGATAGCTACTGAAGTAAACTTTACCTTACCTTAATTGCCTCCTTCAAACTGCAGACAAAACTAGCACTGAATACCTCTGAAGAAATGATACCAGCTGCCCCTCCAAAATATGTACCTAAGGAAATCCTCAAAGAGATAGAGACCTTTGTAAACAATCCCCCTGCCCCAATTACCCTTCAGGAACTAATATGTTAACCGATTTAATGATACCCTCATCATTTGCCTTCCTTTGAAATTCACCCAACCCTTGCCCTGTCTTCTCTCTCTATATATACCCCTTTCTTTTGTTAATAAATTGTCATTTGGTTGATTACTTCCAAATCAACCCTTAGCTACTGCAGCTACACAATCTCTCTAATAGTTCTTTTCTTGTAACTTGTGTTCAGCCTCCAACACTTCAGAATACAACAAATTGCACAAGAGTGTAGCTATAACTCTAAGAAAAGGCACGTCATAGCTTTCAAAGTATTTGATGAAGTTTTCCATTATGTGACATCAGCTGCTAGGACCTACCTGGTTCTTACTTAAGCCAATCAGTTCTAAAAATGTATTGTTGCTGGGGTTTGTCTGTGTTGAACTGTCCTGTCATTGATGCCAAAGCTTAGAAGCTGGTTAGGCCAAGCAGGGCTGGGAGGGGAGAATAGGAACAGGGGGCAGGGCCAAGGCCAGGGGTCTGGGGAGCTGGGAGGCAGGCAAACCCCCAACTCTCCAGGAGTCTTTTCTTTGGGTTTCCCCTGCTCTTCCCTTTTTGGTCTCTCCTTCTGCTCTTCATAATTTCTCCCCTTCTTCTCTTTGCCCTCTGTTCTCCTTTCTCCAGAGTGACACCACCTTTTTAGTTGCCTCCTCCCAGTGTGGCCACACACATGGATGTACACACTGGGTCAAGTACACACAGCCATGGGAAGCATGCAATACCACAGGTGCTGATCATACAGGCTAATGGCAGGAAAAGCCTGGCCAATTCAGGGTTTGTTTGTTTATACACACACACACACACACACACACACATATATAAAACTTCGTTATTTATCCCAATATTCTCCCATCACCTTATCAGTATCCAAGTACCCCTGAACCTTCTTTATTCTCTTGTGCCCCCCAACCCTCCCTTGCTCTATGCTTCAGTTCTGGTGGCAGTTTTAATTTTTCTGGTTTGTTGTTTTCTTAAATCCCTCACATTAGTGAGACAATCCTACATTTCTCTTTTTCTTTCTGACTTTTGTTTTGCTAACATGATTCCTTCTAGCTTCCACCCATGTTGCTGTGAATGATGTAAGTCTGTCTTTTTGATGGATGAATAATATTCCATTGTATACATAGACCACATCTTTTTCAGCCATTCATCAATTTTGCAACATTTGGGTTGTTTTCATATCTTGGAGAGTTTAAATAGTGCTATGGTAAACATCTGGGTACATGTATCTTTTTGATTAGTGTTTTTACATCTTTTGGGTACTGCACTGAGATACCATTTTACACCAGTAAGATTGGCTCATACTTAAAAAAAAGGGCAACAACAGTGCTAGCATGGATGCAGAGGAAAAGGAAGACTCTTGCACTGCTGGTGAGTGTGCAAACTGGTCCCACCACTATGGAAGGCTGTGTGGAGGACCCTCAAGCTACTGAAAATGGAATTACCATTTGACCCAGCAATCCCACGACTAGGAATCTACCCTGTAGGGTTTAAATTGTATGTAGCACTTGGGGTAGGAGGTTGGGGGATTACTTATCTAGCAGAAAAAAAAATACCTGTGGGGGTAAACACCTTTATCTTTCAGAGACATGTCTCTTAGGTGGGACATTCCTAGGAGGTTAGGGGGCTACTTTCACAGATAAGAGACTTGTTGAAGTCATCTCTGGTTTGCCAGAGATGGGCAAGAATAGACAAAGGTGTTTCTTTATCTAAGGCATTTGTCTTACCTATTTTTGGCACCGTACAGGTGAGTATTTTTATTTAAGCACAATACTCTCCATACATTTAACATGCTTGTTATATATATATTTAAGGTGTGATTTTGTCACCAAGGCTGCTAATAGAGACTGTGATCTTGACATGTGGAACTTGTAACTTCGTGTGTGTGTGTGTGTGTGTGTGTGTGTGTGTGTGTGACTCTTGGGTACTGGAAAGCAAGGAAGATAGTCCTCCTTTAAGTCCAAGTGAAAGAGGAATAGAGGCAGGAAGGAAAGATTAACTTGCCTGAGGTTATAGATAATTAGTGATACAATTAGGCAGAGAGAGCAGATTTCCTGATTAGCATCTCTTTGATCTCTCCACCAGCCCATTTGGCTACAAGCTCAAAATCTTTTGTCTGACAGCTCTGACTATCCTGATTTTGCCACTTAGTCATTGCTTGACCTTGGGCAAGATGTTTAATTTCCCTAAACCTCAATGTCTTCTGTGGTTAAATGAATGAATGAAGTTAATTGCCCATTTTTCCTTTAATAGAATCCATTAGCTTCTTGTCAAGATGGTCTCTTTATCATCTCAACACACCTCTCTAGCATCCAACTTCAAGCAAACCTTCCTGATGCAAGATTTGCCTAGAATGTACTTCCTTTTTATTATCCTTAATAATATAACTTTCTGCCTGTAGGGTGAGGATAGTCAGAATTTTTCCTCCATTTGGCTATATAGCCAGCACCTGGGGTATTGGGTTTTTTCCATGATTGTGCAGTTCAGTGGGTGTGTGATTATTTAATTGTGTATGCATTGGTATAGGAGAGTCAGGATAAAGTGACTCAGAGATAGAGCATGCATGAGCAAAAGAGAGACTGAGAAAGAGCCCCAGATAGGATACCCTACAGAGTGTGTAGATTACTGGGGGCCTGGGGAGCTTGCTAGCCATTTTACCCCCCACTTCCAGCATCTCTGTAAGCCAATGCTGTCCTGACCCTGGCTGCCCTGGCCTGATCTTCCTGGTGTGACTGTGTAACTGCTAAAACCAAGAAAGAAACTTACACAGAGCCTGATGCCTGATGCCTCCCCTTAATTGTCAATGAGGATTGATAATAGGACATGATGAAGATGGCATGGTTGCAAACACTGCCCTTTTATTATCTCATTCAAATAATATTTATCAGTGCCCACTACCTGTCATGTGCATTACTAGACATTAGTAGATACCTTTGACAGATAATCACCCTCATTATACTTTCATAAAAGTTATTACTGGTCAGGGAAAGAGGTAAGAATATATTCCAATGTTACCCAAAGTATCGCTAGTAGCTCTTAGAAGAGAAATTAACAATTTCAGAACATGTTCTATTTCTCTTATCCAATAGCATAATTGATAGTTTCAAATAAAACTATTTTCTGCTGTGTAGTATTAGTCTATGACTCCAAGGGCTTCAATAACTGAAACAAAATACATCATTTCCAACCAGGTAATGATTGCTTTGCAAAACAAGAGTGTTTGCGTTAAATCATTTGCAGTTGGTGACTGACATATTTCTTATATTAGAGGGAATGGAGAATAGAAGTAGCATGAATGGTTTTCAACTATTTTTTAAAAATCACAAAGTTAGAAACAAGCAAACAAAATGAATAAAAACTTGAACATGAACTGATTAGTTCTGTATTCTCACTCATTGATTTAAATATTTATAATATTTAAAATAACTCTTCCAATAATTATAAGCTTCCTAATCGTTTTTTGCAAACCACAGACTGAACCTATCACCAACAGATTTATGTTCTCTCTTATGGCTTGCTGTCATTTCAAATTTAATTTTTATTGCACAAGATTGTTTGAAATTAATAAAAATAATTGCAAAAGTGTTTTTCATTTTCATTTCAGCTACTCATATGACATTATAAATTTCAAACTTTTCTCCTAGTGATTCTAATTTATAAATTATTAAAGTAATCATCAGATTTATCTATACTTAGTGGTAAGTCAGACACTTATAATATTCGATTTTTCAATATAAAATTGATTTCACCTCCACTTAGGCAAAAATCTATCCTGAATTATGCTTCTCTTGCAAACAAATGCATGTATAGTTGTTATTTTTTGTTTGTTTTAACCAAAAGAGAAAGTTTTAGTGTGATAGATTTTTCATGCTTTAAAAAATAACCAAAAGGTGTTTGAATTGACTAATTCATTTCAATCCCTGCATCTGAATGTAGCCAGAAAAGAAAACATATCAAGATAAAATGCACTGATTTTACCATGTACCCACCCTTGCTGGTAGATGAGCAAGATTTTATTTTATATCTTATCATCAATACATACAATTTCATCATAAATGTAATGATGAGTAGGAGAACTGAACTTTGTCCAAACCATAAGATAAACTAAAAGTATATGCACATCACACATTGAAACTATTCAGAAAGTGTTCATTTCCTTTCCTTCCAATATTTAAATTGCTTCATGTAGGCACAAAAGGGGATCAAGTGACAGGACGTCAGCCTCCCAACTCTATAAATACTATTACTATCAGAATATTGAAGATTTTCACATCTTCAATGTTTTGACCCTTGCTGAAAAAAAAAAAACAAAACAAAAAAACCCTGCAAAGCAAATCTAATCATGCTAAATTCCATCCATTCAGATAATAATTACACATATCTGTTGACTCTTATTCCCTCAGTATACTTGCATAGACTCCTGGCTATTCTTATATCACATTCGCTAAGCACATGTGATTCTAATTTCAAAAGTCATCTCCATTGGGGATGGGAGGGGTATTTGGGACTTTTATCCTCAGATAAAATAAGTCAGTGTGTGAGAATAACAGTGACTTCTCATTTTATCTTTTTTTTTTTTTTCCCTTTGGGAAGAAAACTGTTCTGTCTTTCCTAGTGCCTTCCCAGAAAACCACAGAAGTCACCGCTGACATCTGACCAAGCTCCATGGTGACCTCCAGTGGCCCTGTGTGTCACCCCTCCCTACTGACCTAGTTTAATGCACGGTGGGAGCAGAGAAGCTATTCTTAGGGCGCCCAGGTGCTCTGAATGAGCAGGCTCGGCACTGCATTTTTGTCACGTTACCTTGTGATTAATAGGAAATATTGAGTCATTTCATCAAATTTACTTCTTGAGGTTTCATAAATGGTCTGTTCGGAGTTCTTTTTTTATACACACAGATCGGGGCCAGGTTTCATGATGAATACAGAATTGGTCAGGTGAAGTCAGGAGAGCTATTTGCTTTTCTAGATTTAGCCCTTTAATGTGCTTATTTACAGGAAAGCATGACATGACTTGACTGTGGTCATTAGAAGACCAAGAATGGGGCGATGGCCCCACAGCAGTTGCACATTAAGTGAAAGGCGATGAACTGGACCAACCAGCAGCTGATATATGTTCCCATGGGGGAACTTCTCTGTAGATAATGGCTCGGAGCCAGGTTCCCTAAACCAGGAACTAGAACACAAGTGACAAAGCAGCAACATGCATCAGAAAACAGAATGGACAAACCAACCATGAAGGAAAGGCAGGCACTGATAGATGGCAACTGAGCTTGGACTGGCTGCCTTAGGTAAAGGCTAGACTGGACATGTAAGCAGTATGGTCAATCGTGTCCCAGGAACACAGATACCCAGGAAAAGGACATAGATTCAGAAAGAGAAGACACTGAAGGACTAAACATGGACCAACACACAACATCAGAAGAGCTGGAGTAACCAATGGGGGGTGAACCTCCCAAGGGGATCAAAAACCATACACATATGAATGATGAACAAAATAAAAAATAACATAAAATAAAATGTCTTATGTTAAAAACAAAACAAACAATAACATTGAAGGTGGCTGGGACTGGCAGCCCTCATGATATTCAGATAAAGAGGTTCTAATGGCTCCTCTTGAACGATGGGCAAGAGATTTTTAATCCTAAAGAGAATTAAGGAGACTGGATTATTTCAAAGACTGATTCATAGGCAGGAAGCAGGTATCCTGTGTTTGCATACATGCCTGGCTTATATCTGATTTTGAAGATGATTCTCTGCTAAATTACATATTACACACATGTGTTATGCATGTGAACAGCCCATAATGCAAATCATTAAAAGACCTAAAACTGCCTTTGTGAAAACATAGTTTCTCTCTCCCCTATGTTCACATTGGTGAACATCTGGGAGAAAACCAAAAGTACAAATAATTTATCTCCTGGTCCACTTTCCATCTTATGAATCTGAACTACTTAAATAAAACAGTTGAGTGATATTAGCCTATTCCAGCTATTCTTTGATTAAAAATGCCAGGGGATTAAAAAAAAAAAAAAGAAAAGAATCAGAGTTACTTGCCTCTGTGTCACGAAGTTTGCATCACGGCTTTTACATTTAAGTTGAATTTTGATAATGGAGAGTATTAGTACATGGACATGTGAACACATTACTCATAAATTGGATAAGCAGGGCTTAAATTAGGACATATGAGATGCCTACTTTGTGTGTTAGTACATTTCCTGACTCATGTAAAAATGCTTGATATTTTCTTATGAAATATTATGAAGCAAATACAATGATGACTGCCTTATTCTTGAGATAAACAAGAGTTTAAGAATTATCAAAAGTTGCTTAAGGTCTTTCATTTTAGAATTGAAAAATCACAGGTTGATGATAACACAGGTTGATGATAAGACTGCACTGCTCTAAAAAATACATTTTTCATATATTTATTTTCTTCTCCCTTGAACATGGCAGTTAAACAATAATCACAGAGAATAGAAAATCCTGTGTTTAGCCATACCAAGAAAAATGGTTTCAGCGAGTGAGTTCACAGAAAATTTATCAACACTTTAGTCTCCATTTTATTGATGAGGAAATTGAGACAGACAAACTCCCTTTTTCCAGGTATCTCCGAAGGAAGGCCCTGCTAATCATTATCTTTTAGGACTTTTGTTCCAAGCTAAATCATTTCTTCTACACCATATTTCTCAAAGATTTCACTTGTTGTATTTTCTATTATAAAGCACTGAACAGACTTCCCTTGGCATAAAGTGCCATCTTAAATATATTCAGCTCTTCTCATGGAACATGAACATTTTGTGCAGAAGGGGGCATATTTATTTACACATCAACAAATTGTGAAATGTGTAGGCATTTATGGGCACTGCATATTTTCGTTGCATCTGGATTGTGATCTTGTTTTAGTCCTATTTTTGACTTCTCTGAGACATGTCTTGCCACTGTTAGCTGTTGACAGACACTTTAAATAGTTATGATGGTGATAACTTTTACAAGAAACATGTACTTTAAATCATGCACTTTAAAAAATAGACCTTTAGGAATCATTAGGCTTTATGGGCTGTTTTAACTATTTTAATCTCGCATTTTAGCATGGGAGTCTTCTACACTGCCATGTTAAATTTTCAGAAGAAAATGAAATACAATTATATTTTTCTATTGTATGAAAATGAATGATATCCTCCACACTTATGATATAAGTTCTTTCAAGAAGTTAAATTACTGTCATGTTGTAATTTGAAATAAAAGATTGTTTGAAAGATGTGTCTGAGAGACATAACTAGAATTAAAGTGGACAGTTTTCACATATTCTGTATGTTTAAAATATGTGGCATATTATAATATGTATATTATAAATATATTTATACCATATTATAAATATTTATAATATAATCATTACCTATAATAATATAAAAATACTTTATTAATATATGATGAAATCATGTAAATTATATGATATATATATATATATAGACTAAACAGGTTTTATTATTTCCCTGTTTAATTCAAACTCTCCAATTCATACACAATAAATTTCATTTCCTTAAGACATAGATTTCCAGAAATAGAATTGATGGGTCACACAGCAGTTCTACTTTTGATTGTCTGAGCAAATCACATGCTGCTTTAGATAGTGGCTGTGAAAATGGATCAAAAGGGGCAGAAGCCTCTAACCAACAAGCCACAGATCTGCATCACACACAGCAGTTGCCAACAGAACAATTTATACAACATGGTTTTATTAACAAGGGAAATTTACCAGGAAAACAAAAAGTCCTTAAAGCCACAAGTGGCAGTTATCTTACTCCCATCACCATTTTCAGTCCCAAAGGTCCCAAAGACACATGCCCAAGTGGTGCCCTTTGCCCCTCCAAGCCTGAGGCAGGTTCTCTGCGAAGTCTAGTCTTCCTCCAGAGTCTTCTCTTTGCTTCTTCTCTTTCCAGTGTTTTGAGCTGCTCCACTTTTCCAAGTCTCTTCAATCTTCTTCCACAAATGCTGATGCACACATCAACTTTCCAAATCTGCCGCCTTGCTGTGACTCTTGGCATTTTCTTTACCAGGCCAGAAGTTGGCAGCATTTGGCCACACTCACCAGGCCTGACCTCAGCACTCCTGGTTACCCCCGCATCTGATTTCACACAAGCTACTTCTCTGCTGGCCACTCTCCCACCATGCTTCCTGACCACCACCACCTCACACTTCCAGGGGGCATCTGCTGGCAATGCCACATGGACCTGTTCTCTCAGTCCGCCATTCTTGTCATCTCTCTCTCTCTCTCTCTCTCTCTCTCTCTCTCTCTCTCTCTCTCTCTCTTTCTCTCTCCTATCCTCAATCCTCCCTTTTTATATACCCTTTGGCACTTCTCAGTTGTCTTTCAGACTCTGCCCACCAGGGCATTTTGGCACCTATATGATTTTCAACTGAGTTACTACCCGTGTATCAGCTGTACCAATCCATGTTCCCAGCTATATGCACAATAAAATAGTAACTAAAATTGTGTTCATTAGGTCACCAAATTTGTGATAATTCACTGCAGTGACACTAGAAAACTAATACACTTATCCTTAAATATTTTTAAATCAGTATTTCTTTTCTGGATCTCTTCCTGCATAAAAACAAACAACTTTTCTTCTGTATTTCAAGGTCTTCTGTGTTCATCCTTAAGCCCTCTATACCCAAATGATTCATTTTTAGAATTAACAAAATTGTTCAGTTGCATTAAAAGCTACCTAGTCCAATAAGAGAAATTTTGCAAATTTTCTTAATGTGCCCATTTTCTAGAAAAATCACAATTAATCATTTCTAGTGACCGCATACATAAAACTCGTCTTCACTGTTTCTGCTACTACTGAGAGAACTCAGATCTTCATTATTTCTCTACTAAGAAAAATAGCATATAGTGATGTTTAAAGTCAATAAAAGTACCATTTTCCAACTGAATAGCTACCTATGTATATAGAAGAATATATATATTCTTGCTCTCTATTCTCCAGGTTTCAAGATAGCTCATTCGTGTGACTGAAAGTTACATGTTCAGTAGGAGAATCATCAATAACTGTTTTAGTATTTTTTACTTCTACAATATGATTAGAGACAAGCAAGCACTCTTTTAAACATACAATGCTTAAATACAGAACTGGGACTATAACTCTAATTGCACAGTTCCATGCTATATTTAAGCAAAGCTTTGCAAAATGTCACATTGAGCTCTGAAAAATTAAAATGTTAATAATTTTTATGAATAATTGCCTAATTTGCACATTCTGGGGTTTAATCTGAATGCTGTACTGATTATACAACCCTTTGAATAATTCATGCATAGACCTTCTCCATTACCCTGACAATCAGAGTTGGATGCTAGTTCCAAAAAGCAACCGTGTGACAATATTACCTATTATGATTGGGGATGTAAGCCTATACTAACTGTTTTCCAGGAAGAAACAGAAATGAAGAGGAGTACTTGTAGTCAATTAATTGGCAAGTTTCTGTTTCACATGACCTTTACACATAAATATTCTTTTGTCATTTTTTTTCTTATAGTAAGTACCTTATGAACACTATTATGTAGATACAAATTTCTTTGCCCAACAGAATATCAAAGTAAAAAACCTGACAACATAGTTGACTCTATTAAATATGATGTTTCTCGTTGTTTTAAAGAAGCAATGCTTCCATGCTACTTGAATTTTTGCCAAAAACCAAACAGAATAAAAAAAAAATAACTAGGTGCATTCTAAAATTTTCTTTGGAATGATTCTGAAAGTTAGGTGAATAAATTCATATACAGCATCATGAAGAAATGCTGTTTCTTCACACCCATTCTCAAGTTTATCTTTAGAGAAAATTGTTTGTACCACTAATTTTCCTTTCACTCAGATGTAGACAATTGTTAGTATTCTGGGTCCCCCCTTGATTCAACAGGATCATCCAGAGAATTGTGCCCCACCATCACAATGCAATTCATGTTCACTGAAAAAGAAGTACTGAAATTGTTCACTGATGACACCATGCAGTTTACAGGCTAAAAATGCAGCTTTGGAGTCATTCTTCCTTGGGTTGAATGCCACCTTGTCCTTGCTCTGAAAGTTTGGTCAAGTTACTTTAGCTGCCTAATTTTATTATTTTCAGTTGTAGTTGTTGGGAGATGATGGTAGTAATAGAAAACCTATTGTGTATGATTAGTTGAGAAATTAATGAGTTAACTTATGGGTGAAATGAATATCTTATACAGGATGTCTAAGAGATTAATGCAAATGTTGGCCTGTTTATTAGTGTTTCACA
This sequence comes from Uropsilus gracilis, assembly GCA_004024945.1. Lineage (NCBI taxonomy): Eukaryota > Metazoa > Chordata > Mammalia > Eulipotyphla > Talpidae > Uropsilus > Uropsilus gracilis. The sequence goes on from PVHY01002772.1 coordinate 119,679, forward strand.
CATTACCTTTTGTCTTCTTGTTTCTATCTTCTAGTCTGGGACAAGTCTGTATGATGTAGAAAAGATGGTCTAGAGATGGCCTTTAGCAGTTCTGCAATCTTGCTTACCATGCTTATTATCTAAACGTTTCTACCAAAAAAAAA